>PVLA01015420.1:0-25410 GCA_004027455.1 Hydrochoerus hydrochaeris
CAGCTGGACTCTGGCACTCTTTGCTAAATCTACAGTAGCCCCTGGCCCAGGAAGAGATAGATAAAGGTGAAGGACAGTCTCCCTGGGGAGCTGCAATTAGCTATGCACTCACTGCTTCCTATGTGAATGCCAGCCCCAAACTGTAAAAGTGTGCCCCAGCCACAAAAACCCCAATCGATGTTGAACTTTATATAGTAAATATGGCTACTATTCTTTTCTTTTCATATTTCAAGCAAATTTCTTCGATGGCCAAGCTTAACCATCGGAAATGTACAAAGAAGGGAGCGATACGGAGTTCAAATTAGTCAAGTTTATACTTTACAGAGACACGCACTGAAGTTATGTCATGTAGCCTCTAATTCATAATTAAATTTTATTTATTTATATTTTCAAATGAATAACCCCAGCCCTGTTAATAAACACTTCATTCTTTGTAAAGTCATTTTTATCATGCATTAAAATCATTATATATTTTGTAACTTTGGTCCAATACTATTTGTGCTGCTAACTCTATGTTACAGTTTTAAAAACATGTGGTATTTTAAAAGTAAATAATATGACATTTGCAAATTAGCAAATGAGTACTCCTTTCCAAATCTATATAGTATACCCAATGATGTAATAATCGTTTTTATGAAATTTTTAATCTCAGGGAAATAGATGGTATAAAAATATCAAAGGAAAATATATTTTTATGAGACAAAAAATCTTTTAAACATAAAGTTTGATAGCTGCAAAAATGTGCACTTTTCTTTTATGTGTTTTACATATTTTATATTATCTTTATCTCTAAACATATGAAACATTTCCAAATTGATTTACAACAGAGTGCATCTTTATGATGCTTGTTGCAAGTATTGTATTACAGATTTGGAAATCAGTCATATTTTGCAAGTTTGCAATTGTTCTGTTATTTGCTACTAAAAATACTAATGTTTTATGAACTCTATGCTGCTTGAAGTTTGGACTTGTTAAATTGTTCAGGGTTCACACCGTGTATCCTTTTAAATGTTAAGCATTGCTTTGAATGTATGGCATGCTGACCCTCTTTGTATCCAGAGATGCAATTAAAAATAATGGCCTAAATATTCAAGTAGTAGTGAATGTTGGCAGTATAGCTTGAAGCCTATTCATTTGACCTTTTTTTGTGGCTCGCGGGCATGCAGTTTGTTTTTTAATGGATGGCAAGTTTAAGATCTACAGTCATGTCATTTTTCCCCCTGACAATTAGTAAGATAAAGGAGAAAACTTTCATGGAGAGAGATTCCAGCTAGGCTCCTATCCACAGATCAATAGCATCTAGTGTTGCCATAATGTAAATATGCTCTAAACCCGTCTCTAGGGACTGAAGAAAGATCAGCTTTGTATAAACAAGATTTTATTTAATGAGTAGAGAATAGATGAAGAGAGATTGTGCTGTGGTTCATCACAGATCGTTTCTGTGGTTTGGGAATGATGTATGTATATAGTTAATTAAGACAAGAGCGAATAGAGGATTTTGACTGCATTTACCATAAAGAAATGATAAAAGTTTAAAATGAAGTACATATCATTGCCTTAATTTAGTTATCACCAATGTATTATGAACCCAAATGTCACATTCTGCTGGATGTACAATTAGATGTCAATCAAAAAAGATAAGAGAAGGAAAAGAAAACATAGGCTATTTAAATATTCTGTAAACCTCTAATCCTGGGAAGCATTCTTACTTAGCATTCTCTGTTCTCAGATCAAATGTTTGTGCTTTCTCTCATCATTCATTTTAAATGGCCCTGTTTATATTTTCATGTTATCTCTTGCATCTTACAGTTGCCATGTTTTGAATTTGAAAAAGACTTGTTTGTTTTTTTTCTGATTATTTGGGAAAGTGTTAGCTACACAACAGCAAAAACATGTCTATCTTTCCCCCCTTTCTGTGATTCTAGAAAACGCACTGTGGCCACTTAATAAATATAATCAGTGAATAAATAATCACCACTATTTCTGGAGCCATAACTATGAAACTACCTTGAATTATGACAACACAAAAGTTTGGGTAAACATAGGCACAAGAGGGGTATAAAGAAGCTCCTAGAATCAAAGTAACATGAGGCAGCATATTATTTTCAGACACAGAGTTTGACTGGGTGTGGTGGTTCACACCTGTGATCCCAGCAGTTGAGAGGCTGAGACAGGAGGATTGCTGTGAGTTCAAGGCCAGCCTATACTAATAGTAAGACCCTATCTCAAACCAAACCAAACCAAACCAAACCAAACCAAACCAAACCAAACCAAACCAAACCGAATGTAGACACCAACAGACAGTCTTCAAAAAGCACTGCTATCAAAAGAACCAGCCTTTTCAGCCTTCAGTTATGGTGTACAAGATCAAAATTCCAGGGAGAACATAGAAAAAAAATTCTTGACAGATTCAGTGAATCAAAGAGAAGTTCAACCTCTCTCTATGCCCTGTCTGGCTTCCTTTTTGTCTTTTACCCTCACTAGCAGGCTTAACGCTTCTGCTTTGAAGTTCTTCTTGTCGATCTGAGTTTACTATCCGTTGTAACTTCCTTTCAGCCAAAAGGACTTCACTGAGTTTTTCCTTTAGGTTATGTTTGCCGGTAATTATATCACCTGTATTTATCTAGCAGTGCATTATTGAATCTCATCTTTATCAATAGCTTTACTGGGTGCATAACTTAATTGCACCACTTTGCTCCTATCATGTTAGATACTGTGTATCATCCCATTGCCTCTCATTTTCAATTTTTTTCTGAGGATGAGTGAGTCTCTACTCACATTCTTTGGCATTTGAATGTTTTCTGTTGGCTTTTAATTTTTTTTTGTCTTTGTCTTCAAGTAGTTTCACTATATTTTGTCTGAGTATAGATCTCTGGGATTATTCTTTTTGAGTTTTTACTGCCTAGAGATTAATGTTTTTCATTAATTTTGGGAATTTTTCTGCCATTTATTTTTCTGTTTTCCTGTTGTTTTATCTCTCTTTTCCTCAGAGGACTAACATTACCTGTATTCTGTGTCTGGTGTTACTCTGTAGGATCTGCTAAGCTTTCTTCCACTGTTTTCCCCTCTTTCTTTTTCACATAGCATAACTTCAATTATTCCTTTTTGTGTTTTTTTTTTCACCTTAAATCTGCTGCCAAATCTACCTAGGAAGTTTTTTCAATCCTCTTAGTGAACTGTTCAAGCATTAGAATTCTCTTAAAATATTTTCTATTTCTCTATTGAGCTTTACTCTTTGTTAAGATGCAGTCATCATTTTTCCTTAATTTCTTCAACAAAACTTTATGTTTCTGAATAGATCATAATAGCTGTTTTGAAATCTGTGCTTCTGCATGTGATATAGAGTCCACTCTATTTAACAGAAGCACTTTCTGTTGATGGACTTCTTTTCCCCTGAGCATCAGTATATTTTCCTATTTCCTTCCATGTCTTATATTTTTTAGTTGAAGCTGTACATTTTTGCTAGTGCATTATGGAAAATTTAGATTCTTTTAGAGTGCTGTTGTTTTTCATTTCTTTTTATTTTAGTAACTTGGTTGAACCTAGACTGAAGAACTTATCATTTTTAATTTTATTTTCACTTTTATCTTGTCTTTATAGTTCCCCCAGTGTCTGTACAACCTGTTGTCAGCTATAGGTCTGGGCAGTGTTATACAAAGTGCCGCTGGCAGTTGGTCTGTGGGTAGGTTGCAGGGTACATTTGGAAGTTGGTGCTAGTTCTCACGTCTGTTTTGGGTTATGCTTTGCACTCAGGTCTGGTCTCCCCTCTGTAGGTGCATAGCTTTGCATCTACCAGGGATGCCTCAAATGCTGGCCCCTCTGTGCTTCTCTCATTTGTGTGACCTCTTTTTGGAGTTCTGGTAGGGTCACCTCTTGCCCCAGCTGAACTACAAGCTTGGGTGCCAAATCTACAGGGTTTATTACTCAGTTTCCTATCGCACTGAACATCTTTCCAGCAGCAGAGCTTACGATTTTTGTGGGAAGTTTCTCAATGATAAAGCTGTAAGATAGGTACCATGGCTCATGCCTGTATTCCCTACCCTGTCGGAGACCACAGATTTGAGTCTGCCTGGGCAATTTAGCAAGAGTCTGTTTCAAAAACAAAACAAAACAAAACAAAACAAAACAAAACAAAACAGAACAAAACAAAACAACAAAAAACCTTCTATAGATTTTTATTGATTGAGGTAGGGGAGTAAGAACATCCATTGTGTGTTACTCAGTTTTCCCTTTCCGGGGACAGAATTCTAGCACCCGCAGCTTCAAGGAGGAGAGGTTTATTTTGGCTCACAGTTTTGAGAGGATTCGTGTCCCAGAGAGTTGGGAAAACAGTGTGGCAGAAGGGATGGAGGGAGGCAGTTGCTTTCTTCCAGGCAGTGAGGAGCCAGGACAAGAACACAGTCCAGGATTCCCTTCTGGGTCACCCCTGTACCTCCAGCCAGGCCCCATGGAAGAGCAGTCAGCTGCTGAACTCATGGGTGGATTATTCCATGAGTAGCATCTCCATGATCCAATCAGCTGCCAAACATGCAGACTTCTGAGGGACATTTTAGACCTAAACCAGAACACTGAGCAAAAAAGCCAGAGTTCTGTCATGGCTATGTAAGACCATAGCAACTGCTGTAGAGTAAACATCAATTATTGTTTGACTTTGGTCAGTTTTCAATATGAAAATATTCATTTTTTGGATAATTTAGTTTAGTTTAGTTTAGTTATTTATATAATTATTTTTGGTAGAGGATTTGCCTACCTTTTCATGGTACCACGACACAAAGCCCTCCTTCTTAAACAATGAAAGATTTATGTTTTTAATTTCAAATCTGATAGAGTTTTCAATGTGTATGCAGCAGATAACCTAGAAGAATCTGTAATTTAAAAGGGTCTCACTTAACTCCTTAGCCCTAAGTAGTAACATCCTATTAAAATTTTTCATATTCGTTTTATTGTTGGAAACTCCATAAGGACAGAGATTTTTTTTTTGTTTTCTTCCTTTCCTTTATTAATTTTTCTACTGCCAACCCCTGGAAGAGTATCTAGCCCATGGAATGTACAGCATGAGGGAATGGAAACTTTGGGTGAGAATGATGTGTCAATGAAATTCATCAGTTGCACCAAAGAGAAAAATACACGGATAATCAAATAAACATCACAATACTGTGTATCTCTGACCACAAATTAGTTATATTCTTCTCATGTTCAAAATATACAGCCTCTCCCAGGACTCCCCAGGTTCTTATCCTCATCCCAAAGTCTAGGATTTCATCATCTAATTAAGGATATGTTTCTTGCACACAGTTTCTTAAGTACAGCTCCTTGAATACAGTTCTTCTCTTTCTTTAGAATTATGAACTCATCTTCCATCCTAATTACCCAATATATATTTTACAAAAGTCATGAAATAACTTCTGTGAACTCTTCCTCAAATAAGAAAAAATAGAATAAACAAAGAATTAACTGTAGAGACTATAGAAATTCTCAAATCCTAGAAAATTTTGAATTAGTTCTTAGGATTATTGCTGCTCAAGGTTGATGCTGTAAGTCCATCAGTGTGGGTGAGGGAACTCTTGGTTCTGCCTTCCAAGCTATAGTTAATAGCTCTGTTTAAAATTGTGCAATTTTCTCAATCTTCTTACTCACAGAATGTGTGGGGTCCAAAGTCATCTTTCAATTTTATACCATCTCTTTTCCCTTTTGAGGCATTTGGTAGTGTTTCTGTTCATTCATTCTTTAACAAATTTTTATGGATTTCCCATAAATCTTGTGGAAATTTGCATCATAAATCAATAACCATACTCCAAAACTAACTTGAGATTAGTTTCTTTCTACTTTAGGTTTCTACTAAGACTGCTGGAGGCAGCAGTGCTTAAATTTCTTAGTTGTTTAACTAAATACTTCTTGCGTCCAAAACTTGTTTCTTTCTGAGGCACTAACAAAGAATTTTATGGTAATTCTCTGCTTCATCTTTAATTTTTTTTTAGTCTTACTAGGAATTGATTCTATGATTCAAAAACAGTTTTCTTAATTTAAATATTGATTGCTCTATTTCAAAACCACCTATTTCAAAAGTCCTGGATCTTTCTAATCCAGCAATTCTAATCTCTCTCACATTTTACTCCCAGTAGCATAAAGAAATTTAGTAGTATTTTCAACAATCTACCTTGAAATTTCTTGAATGATCACTTCCTTCATTGAGTACACTTTCTATTTCATACTTGGGAGTAGATATAAACATTACTAAGCTATCTGCCACTGAATACTGCAAACCCTTATCCTGAACTTCCCAATCGAAGTTTTCTTGCTGTTCCTTAAGGCTTGTTGTCACTTTTTCAAAGCCATCACATTTTGTCAAAAGCTTCCTTCACAGCACTTCACATTCCACTGATCTCCAACTATAAATTTAGTACTAGTATCTAGTGCTGCACAAATTGTTCCATAACGTTATAGTTTACTAATGGAAACATTGTTCTAAGAAATGACTGTAAAATTTCAAAACCACTCAGTCCTGAATCCATTTTATCTAGAAATTCTTAGTGCTGGACAATATATTAACATTGTTGCATTTCTTGATCAATATGCCTGGAGAGAATCATATTGGATCCCCAGTATAGTGCTATTCCATCACTGATAAATTTAAATTATGTGTGAGACAGATTAATCTTAGTTATAGAAATATGCAAGTTGTAATAGATCATTTATAAATCTATTTTGTCCAGTTGTATTCATAGGAAGTAAATCAGAGAAATGGGCAAGTTATATTTTTGTCAAAAAGAGAACCGAGGGGGAAATGAGAGATTATTTAAAATTATAATTCATAACTTCAGATGAACTTTCTAAAAAATGAGTGAGTTGCAACATGGATATTAAATAATTTATGTATTCTAGGTAGGTGAAAACAATATATATGACTATCTTATATATTCTTTTATTTACTAAAAGAATTTACAGATTCTGTAGATTCTGTTGTTTTGAATTTTGAGGTGATGGATGAGGGCAAAGATGAGATAGCAGGGAAAAAAGCTTCTTAGAAATTGCCTGAGATTTTTTAGCAATATAAATGATGTGCAACTCATCTAATTTAATTAAATTTAGAATCATAACAGACTCTTTGAAGGGTTAGCAAAATGCTTTTCTTTTGTATATCTCCTTACGGCTGAAATGCAGTACATTAAACTGAATGAGAACAATAGAGTTTTGGCTCATCTCATCTGCAACTCCATCCGATCGAATGAGAAGATTTTAATTAAAGCTGGACTGTGTTCAGCAAGAGGAACTATTGTAACAAACCATAATTAAGTTGATTTTTCATATGGCAGAGGCCATGCATTCATTTTTTATTGTATTTAGTTCCTCTAGTGCTATATTTTTACCTTCAATATTCCTGTTTGCCTATTCACAACAAACTATGAATTTTCTATTTTCCATCACAGGTATTGTTCACTGGTCTCGGAGACGATCTTTCTAGTGATATCCCATCTTCAGAAACTTTGGGGATCTTTTCTTCCCTAAGAATTCTCATCTAAAAAAAAAATCATATCCATAGATAAGGAGCCGTATCTTGCAAGAATACCTGTTGTAGAATTATACATGTAAATGTAATACAATATAAATGCATTACATTTTCTTCTTTTTTAAATCAAAATTAAAAATAATTATGGATATAGTCTACTTACATTACTGACTTCAGAATATATAGTTAATGAAAGCTAAAAGCAAGCAAACAAACAACAAACAAAACCCTCAGAAGATCTGTTGCAAATGGAGATGCTTCAAGGTCTGAAGCATAAATGTAAGGAAAAGTGGTATGTATGCATTCGTGGAATGCATTTATAGCTCCACTATCCTGGCACATTCTAGTAGAATAAACAAAAAAATTGGATCAAACAATACTGACTATCCATTAAAGCAATTTGTCCAAAGACACATGCATGTGAGATAACCTCTCCTGGTAATGGGAGGACAGCTCTCTACATAATCACTGGTGAGATGTGGAGCTGGTCCTATGCGATCTCACAAGAGAAATTGTTGGTTGGTTAACATTTTTCTTCTATCCCGAAACTCTTTTAAAATACCATTGATAACTGATTTCAAGAACTCTGAGTTTGCAATTATGTAAATTAGGTTTGGAGTTTATAGAATAATATTCCTAAAATATCTAATAACCTTATGAATGTAAATAATATATGGCATAAATGTGAGAAAGAATTAGTAATATCAACAAGAATGAAAATGGGTAAAACAGATTTAGAAAAGAGGGGAAGAAGGAAGGGGAATAAAAAATAATCAAACTGTATTCCACTCCCCAAGATTACTGTAAACAGTATGTATTGCAAACATGTACTAATAAAAAATAAAATTAATAAAAAGACAATACATGTATATATGTTTCAGAGTTTTAAGGAAACAGTACTGTCATGTACTTGAAATTTTCTTGTATGTGCTGACAAATCACCTAAAACTCTGAAAATTTGTATTTGTGATTCTCATTTTTTAGTTTTATTATTGATTCATGTTTTCATATATGGTAAAATTATACTTACCTTTTCTGTTATTTAATATATAATAACTTAATCATGATCTCTACATTTGTTTACAACTGTTTTATTTTTCTGCTCCATTTTATATTTTTAAGATTTATTGATTTTTTTTCAAGTGGCTATAATTTATAATTTACTATTTTCTTCTACTGAAAATACTTCCACTATACTTATAAATTTTTAAATAGTGGTCCAGGGATATATGTACTAAGGATATCCATTTATAAGAGAACTGCTGTACCACAGAGCATGAGAGTATGATTTTATGACATTATGCAAAGTTGTTTTCCAAAGTGATTGTACACTTAAAGTTTTACCAATCTGTAAGTATGAGACATGTTTCATTGGTAATTCAATTTGTAATTTGATTTTTAATCAAATTGAATTATAGTTTCATATGTTTATTGACCATTGAGATTTCTTCTGCAGAATGCCTGTCTTAGTCCATTTATTTGGATTGCTATAGTAAATTACTGTAAATTGGGCAGATTATGAATAAACTGAAAAGTATTTCTAACAGCTTTGGGGGCTGTGAAGATCAAGATCAACATGCTAGCAGATTTGGTCTGATGAGGGATGACTTCCGTGTTCACAGAACAGGGCCTTCTGTGTCTTCACATGGGAGGAGCCAAGGCATCCCTGAGACCTCACATAATCCCATTCATGACAGAGTCCATTAATGACACAGACAACATGTAATCACATTCATGACACGAGTCCATTCATGACGCAGCCCTCATGCAGTTCCATTCATGGCACAGAACCCATTCATGACACAGATCTCATATACTCCCATTCATGACATACAGCCCATTCATGACACAGGCATTAGATAATCCCATTTATAACACAGAACCCTGGAGATCTAATTGCCTCCCAAAGACTTAGTCTACTAATGGTTACATTTCATTGTATTAATTTTGTGAGTGTACAGACATTTAGACAATACCAGTATCTCTATGTCTTTGCTAATTTTCTCATTGCTGAGAGAAAATAACCAACACCCAAAGTTACAGGAGGAAGAGTTTATTTCATTCACAGTTTGCAGAAGTCTGAATTCATAATCAGCTGGCTCCGTGGCAGACATAAGATAGCAAAAGCAAGCAAGCAAAGGAGAAGAGAATTTTTGTCCCTTATATTATTGCATCTAGGATACTGCTATTAGGGTAGTTCCAAACCAATTGTGCTCTGATTAAGTAATCACACACCTTAATCCCAGGATCACATGCTGTAGATCCAACCACCTCTGAACAAAACTCACCTATGACAGCATGAAGCTTTGAGTGGTAATTTAGACTTAAACCATAACACTCTGCAAGACCATATTCTTTGTGTTTGTCTTTTTTTTCCAGATGGTCTTAAAAAATATGTACTATTGTACACATGTTTTTGTCAGGTAATGAGTTTCAAGGATGA
This sequence comes from Hydrochoerus hydrochaeris, assembly GCA_004027455.1. Lineage (NCBI taxonomy): Eukaryota > Metazoa > Chordata > Mammalia > Rodentia > Hydrochaeridae > Hydrochoerus > Hydrochoerus hydrochaeris. The sequence goes on from PVLA01015420.1 coordinate 9,951, forward strand.
TCTTTTACTTTTTGCTTTATATTTTAATTCTCCTTATGGTACACTTAATGACAAGAAGCTTTTACCTGACTTAGTTAAAATTATCTGTATTTTGACTTATGAATAAGTTTCATGTCTTGTCTAACAAATCCATGTCTATCCAAAAGTCAAAGGATTTCTTTATATTGCTTTCTCAAAACTTATTTTTACTTCTCCCATTTAGGACTTTATGTGCAATTTGTTTATTTATTTTTGATGTGGGAAAATGGAGGAGCCAAGTTTTTCCATATCTCTGGATTCGACCCAGTTACATGAACTGACTAATCCAATGTTGTACTGGTCTTCAGGGGCCACTGTGTCTTAAGTAAGTTTATACAATTGTTAAAGGAGTCCTTCGTGCTTTATTTTGTTATTTTGGCAGTTTTCTGTTCCTGAGAAATATCACAATGTCTTAATGAATGTCAATTTGTGATACATCAATGTCTAGAAAGACAAATTCCCTAGCAAAGTGTTCAAACCATGCAAGTTTTGATTCCACGGAAATGTTTGCTTCCTATTCTGTCTGCTGTGGATAGCTCTCACCACCATGGTCTCATCAGATATTTTCTTTACCTCCTTTCCTCTCATTTTAAAGCTGAGTTTTCATATGACTGGATCTTTATGTTTTCCAAACTCCCCTTTACAGTTTTGCTATCGAAGTATCCTCAGTCCTAGTTTAAGGTCACTATTCCAACTCAGTCATTTGCTTTTCAGTTACATCTACTTTTTTTTGTAAACCTATTGATTTTAAAAATTGTAACATATAAATTTTATTTGTAGAAGTTTTATTTATTCATTTTTAATGCAATAAGTGGTGTTTTAATTTTCATCATCAATTTTCACATGTCTATTTCTTTCATTACTCAGTTTGATTTTGACATCAGGACCTCTTGGGTATAAATAATTCTTGGGTATAATTGATAGGTAGTTATGTGACTTAACTACCTGTCTTTTACTCATGCTACTTTGTTTATTTTCCTGTTTGACTGTGGAATTATAATTTCTGAAGTTTATCAAAATTCTTGGAGTTGTAGAAGAAAAATGGATTGTTTTAGAGAGCATTTAACTTTGCTTCTTTGAGAAACCTAGTGCACCATCATAGTTTATTAAAATAAATGCTTAAAGTTTTTTCAGCCATCGTTAGAGTGTACATTTTCATTTCAAAGCTACTTTGTATAAATCACTTGGAGTTAGGATTTCCTGAGGAAAAGATAATTTTCCTATTCTGTTCAATAACAGAATTAAGAAATGCAACTTTACTCAAAATGTTCCTGGGGGAGGTTTTGTAACTGTAAGGCTGGAAATTGACACAGTGCCTGCTCTCAGGCCGCTGGTGGAAGTAGCTGAGTTCCTTTGTTTACCATCCTTACCGCCTCCCTCGGCCTTAAAAATCAAAACATGCTCCTCTGGTTTAAGTGACCTCAAGACAAAAGCCTAATAAAGTAGTAATCAACTTGTTTTGGTTTATTCCTTTGCTTAACTTTTGATCTGATTATACTTAATGTTCTCACAAGTTTATCACGCACTTAAGCAAATTCATTGTTGAGGAACAGGATTGGATGTTTTCAGTTAAACAGTCACTGTACATCATTTGCTTTTTATATTTATACATATTGTTATTATTATTTGAAGTTCTCATAATAAAAAGAAGCCTTTTTGAGTAAAAGGGGGGTCCTTTTAAACAATGTCTCTGAACATTTGGAAATCTTTTCGTATTGGAAGCATTCTTTTTAAAAAAATTTTATTTTAAAAGGCAAAACAGAAAAAAAGGATAGAAATGATACAAAATTTTTTCAAAAAGTAGGGACTTAACACTAGTAATTTCCACTTTTTATTAGTGTTTGCCGTTCATAATGACTGCATTTGTCGTGGAGGGTTGGTACATGCACAAGGCACATCTTTATTTTTCCACTCCCTTCTTGTTTGCCGAAGATCTAGCTCTCTGTTTCCTATTACCTGTATTTCATTTTTCTCACTGTTTCTTAGAAAAGGTATAATTATAAATGCCTGGAAAAGTACTAATTGACGTATAGCAATTTCTTTTGTTATTTTAAAAAATCTATTTCAGTATTTAATTTTAGACATGCCTTACTGGCTCTATTAAAAGTGATAATTGTTTCTCAGAAAGTTAAATACTCTTATAATTTTTTCTCCAGGAATCTTTCTTGTTTGAAATAGAAAGATTGGGGGCATAATAGAATTTCTTTTTCTCCTTATCACAGAATGATGCAGAAAAATGCAGACTCCATCTCCCGGATTGTTATTTCCAAATAAAAAGCTGCTTCCTGTGAGATGCGCTGACATTTAGGGGAGAGATAACGAATATGATTCTGGCCCATGTCTTTGTAGCTCCCTCACACGGTGCCACTGGACTTGATAATATCAAAGTTTTGGTCAACAAGATGTTACCAGAAACAGTGCAAGCAGAGTTCTGAAGGGTGCTTTCATGGTGGGAAGTATGCTCTGGGATTCTTTCTTCAGAGCTCAGAAGTCAGGCAATAAGTTAGTCTTTACTCTCCTGCTGGAGTGAAAGGTCCTAGAGAATAGGAAATCAAAGAGTGGGTGCAACAACACAAAATAACTGTGCCCCCAGTCGCCAGCCAGTACCCTAGTATGGGAGAGAACTTTTTCCAATGTGTGGCTCAGTTTCCCACCCCAGAGTGATATCAGTAGATATAGAGTTACACAGACTTACACAGAGCACAAGAGCCCAGTCCGATCCAATAAAGCCATATAGCACATCGTTGTTTAAGCCACTACATTGTAAAGAGTTTGTTATGAGCAGTGGATGCACAGCAGCATGTCAGCCTGGGTACCAGGAAATTTTCCTTTTCTACAGAAAAGCAGTTTTCCTGTGGCAGCCAAACTATGCATTCATTTTATTCTATAATATGTCCTTATTTCGAAAGCACTAAGCAATCTACATTAAAGTACAAATTTCAGACTCTTCCCACGCCATTTCCCTTTTTTCATCAAGATATCTTTTTTATTGTAAAGAAATCATCCGGCAGGCCTCACATAATTCTTTCTATTATTAATTTGATCTGTGTTGAGTGAAGCGTTATGCAAATGTTTGCCTTAACTGCTAAAAGCTGTCACTAAAGGATTTCTATTCCATGCTGATGAATAATGCCAGACTGTGGCTCATACTCCTTGATGAAATTTTGACCTTGCTTGCTCTTAAAACATTTTCTGTTCTTAAAGCTCTAATTCTGTTGAATGATTTCTCAAATGCTGTGGAGTCATACTGTGTAATACTGGTCATATTTCACAGTGTGCAACATTATATTGCATGTATATTTTATTACTGAGCAGTTTCATTTTGTAGTCTTGTTAGTACCATTGTATAATTAAATTGTAAACTCATGTGGTGTAAAGGTCAGATGCTTTAAATACACAGTAGCAAATGTTGTGTGTGTTTAGGGTTCTACTCAGAGTGTGGTGAAATCCACACAAAGGATGAAGAAATCATGTAAATTCAGCAGATACTTCTAGTACTTGGAACAAGGTTTTGTAGCATCCTGCTATTCAAAAATAAATCTTCTATTAATAGTTTTAAAATATGTCTCTATTTTCTTGGAATACTCATGGAAGAAAAAGATGGCAGTTAAATATTTTCAAAATAGGCATGAGAAGCTGGTGGCTGCCATTGTCTTCTCCCTAACTTCTGTTAATCCACATTATTTTTGCTTTGTGTTTTCTTTTGAGAAATATACTATAACTTTCTTCTTGATAACCAGAAATTTGAAAGATTGTGGCTGATCAATTCTTTGTTTCATTTCTTTTAAATGGACAATAATTTCAAACTATGTACTTCAAAATGTGTTTCTGTAAAAGTCAGTAAGATTGCTTGCATTAAATATATTTACTTCATATCAGTCAACTACTTAAAGATTTCAGAGAACTCAAGGCCAATTCAGTTTTGGGAAGTATTGTTTTCAATTACACTGCCAGGAGAGCAACATATAAAGTTTTTCATTAAAACGTATTTGAGCTGTTTTTGCAGAACATTCTGAATTACATTTAAATGGGTCACATGTTGGTATGGTAAAATAATCACATCATTCTGCCAGGTTATCTTTTCACAATTTAGAAGTGTATACAGAGGTTATTATCTAATCATTTAGAATATGAGAATGATCTTAGCATAAGTTAATATATTAAAGCTCCAACCTTTGCATGATAATTTATATCTGCTATTATAGGCCTTCCTAATTAGTGTCTCACTTGTGAGGTGTCCTGATAAGAAACTGCACATATATATCTATAGATCTGAGATGATTGTTCAAAACTCTCATGAGGTTCACAAAGTAATTTTTAAAGATTTTCTTTCATTCAAAGAATATAGTAGGCTTTCCATCTATAATAGTTTTATTTCAACTATTTCCAGATTAAGAAATATTAGAAAGCCAAAGAGTTACAGCATATTTAAGTAAAGCAGAAACTCACAATTAAGCATCTTTGAAACTGTTATACTTATTGTTTAGAGGTTTTTGAGAAAATTGCGGAAGAATTTTTATATTGTAAAAATATATTAATATACATTATCACACTATTTTTCTTCTTTAACTTGAGGTAGGGCTTAGAAATATATTATTTTTATTTTATTAAAAAGTAAAACCAAATTTCAAAAAATAGTAAGAGAATGACAATAGTGAATACACTGTATATCATCAGTTTCAAAATAGATACTCAGAGCACAAAATATAGACAAAAATGATTTTCTCTTATAAAGAAGAAACAAACAGATATTAGCACAAAATATATGAATAAGAGAAACTAGTAGTGTAAACAAAACAAACTGGCACACATATTAAAATATTTTTGAAACAAGTGAATGAATACTTTAAGGAATTGCTTGACGTTCTCCCTCCAGTTAGCTAGCTAGCTAGCTAGCTAGCTATCTATCTATCTATCTATCTATCTATCTATCTATCTTCCATTTTGCTTTGTCTATCTATATCTTTTCTATCTATCTATCTATCTATCTATCTATCTATCTATCTATCTATATCTCTATCTCTCTAGACAGATATAGATATAATTTCTTTGAGGAAAACCATGAAATATTTAAGCTTGTGTGTATGACTTTCTTCACTTAACATGATTAAATGACTTATTATTAAATGATGTTATTAAGTAACAACCTATGGATGCCTCAAGTTTATCTTTCTTTTCTGTAGAATAGTACTCCACGGTGTGTAAATACCACATTTTCCTTGCCATTCTCTATTGATCTGTTGATCACCATATATGATGTTTCCAAGATTTAGTCATCAGAGATTGTGCTGCTATAAACATGGGTAGCGTGTATCCCTGTAATATGACGATTTTAACTCTTTTGGGAAGATACCTAGGAGGGGGCTAACTCAGTCTAATGGAATTTCTGTATCTAGTTTTTTGAAGAGTTTCCACACTGATTTCCATAATGGTTGTGCTAATCTACAATTCCACCAGTAATGTAGAAGAGTTCATCTTCCTCACCTCCTGGCCACCATTTGTTATTAGATGTGCTGACAACAGCCATTCTTTCTGGAGTAAGATGATATCCCAATATAGTCTTAATTTGCATTTCTCTAATGGCTAGAGATATTGGACATTTTAAAGGTATTGGTTATTTTTACTTCTTCTAAGAAGTATGTATTTATTTGGGTTGCCCAGCTTTTGACAGAAGCTTTTATTTTGGGGAGCCTAATTTTTTGAGTCTTTTACATATTCTGGAAGTCCTCTGCCTGTGGAATAGCTGGCAAATATTTATCCCATTCTCAACATCATCACTGCACTGCGTTGGTTGTTTCCTTTGATGTGCAGAAGCTTTTCAATTTAACAAGATACCATTTGTTGATTCTCAGTATTATTTCTTGTGCCATTGGGATTCTGTCTGAAAAGTCCATGCCAACTGTGTCTCCAGAGTTGTATGTGCTTTTTCTCCCAGCATATTGTTTCTGCTCTTAGATCTTTGAGTCATTTTGATTTTTAGTTTAGTGCATGGTGAAATATATGGGTCTAGATACAATCTTCTGTGTGTGGGCATCCAGTTTTCCCATGCTCATTTATGAAACAGTCTGTCTCCCCCGCTCCCCGCCACCGAGTATGTTTTTGGTCCCTTTGTCAAAAACAAAATAGCTGCATATACCTGGGGTTGTTTCTGATTCTTCTGTTCTGTTTCATTGATCCACATGCCTTTTTCTATGCAGTATCATGCTGTTTTAATCACTATGGCTTTGTAATACACTTTAAGTCTGGAACTGTGATGGTTCCAGCTTTTCTTTTATTTACCAGAATTGCTTTTGCAATTCTTGGTCTCTTCTTATTCCATATGGATTTTTGGATTGTTTTCTCTAGACCTGTGGGAAATGCAGTTGGTATTTTGATTGACACCACTATATCCATTTTGGAACTATAGTCATTTTCATTATACATTATTGGTTCTGTCTACCCAGGAACAGGGGATATTTTCCCATTTTCTGTTGTCTTTTTCAAAGTGAGGTATGTAGTTTTCATTGTAGAGGTCTTTTACTTCCTTGGTTAGGTTAATTCCTGAGTATTTAATTTTTTGATGCTATTGTGAATGTTATGCATTTATTTTTCAATGAAGTCATTATTAATGTATAGGAATTCTATTGATTTTTGTGTTTATTTTGTATCCTGTTAAATTTAACAGGAGTTTGGCTATTAATTCTTGGACTGTTTTGGTGGAGTTTTGTGTGTCTTATAAGTGAAAGATCATGTCATCAGTAAATAATGCTGGGAACCAGAAGAGCATCCCCACCTCTGCCCCTGGATAAGAGACTGGCTGATTCACAGGAACTCAGGGTGAGGTGACAGCAACTGTGGTGAAAGGAACAGCTTGATGCTTGCATTGTTTGACTGACTCTGCAGGCCTGGAGCTGGTGGTCTGGGCATCTATTTGGAGGATGGCAATGTGCACTGTGGCAACTGTGGGGGATCCCTCCTCTCTTTTTTTTAAATCGGTACCAGGGATCTAACTCATGACTGTGTGCTTGCAAGGCAGGTGCTTATGCAGCTGAGCTAAATCCCCAGCCTTCCTGTCTTGTTTTTGAAATCCAATCTTTTGTTCCGTTTTACTATTTTGTTTTATTCCTCTATCTGGTCACCTGAGCAACTATTTTGAAGATAATGATATGCAGTGTAGCATCCATTGTTAAATTCCTATCATCTTATTTTGAAAATCAAAATCAAAAACAAAAACAAAAAACAAAACAAAAACCCACACTATTTTGACTTCTTCCTTTTCTATAGTTATCCCTTTTATTTCTTTCTCTTGCCTGATTGCTTTGGCTAATATTTTGAGAACTATGCTGGATGGGAGTGATGGAAATGGACATCTTTGTCTTGTTCCTGATCTTTTCCCAATTTAATATGAATTTGGGTGTAAATAGATTTTATGAGGTCACTCTTAAATAGATTTTGTTAGTTTGAGATAAGGTCCTTCCATATTAAACATGATCTTTTTACATGTTATGTTTCAATAGATGTGACAATGCAAAATTTTATGCTTGATGGAAATCTAAAAAGATTTTTTTGTTTTGAAAAATGACAAAAGATTCTTTTAACTTCAAGGGTTTCTTGTTTCTAATATTAATGAGATTTTATTGGCATTCTTTATTCTTCCCTGCCAAAGATCTATTTATCCTCTCACCTTTTCTTTGAAGAGAGCCTTGATCAGGTACTCCCCCATGCTATAAAACACATCGACTTCTCCACTAGGGACCCTCTCAGCCCCCTTGACCTTCCCTCCATACTGTGGAAGTCACTTGGACTTATTTTCTCAGTGTGAGCTCTCGGTAGATTTCAAAGCACCCAAGGACAAAGCCATGGTTGCACTGCTCAGAAATGAGTATCACAGTGCCTAGTAGGATGTGTGGCTTGCAGTAAATTCTGATAAATATTTGTGGAGCCAATGGATTAAGTGAGGATACTCTAAGAAAAAAAAGCTTATAGCAGATATTTTGATTCCTCATTCTTTTCAAATTTTAGTCCTTCTGGAGACTTTGAGAGACTTTGGGATGGACTTTACTGACTTTACCTACCCCAGCAGGCTTGACACCACTGGGGATATTGTGGGAATATCGTATTTCTCTAAGATAACTAAAGGTAGGAAAAAACTATCTTCCACAAGCTGGATTCATGGAAAGCTGGATGCAAGGACAACAAAAGCAAAAGCAAAAAACAAAACAAAGACAAACAAAACCAAAACCAAAGCCAAAAGACTATTGAAAGCAAAAATCTTTGCTCACATAGTTGGAAACTCTTGAGGAGATGAATCCCAAGCTCTCCCCTGGAGTCCAAGATCTCCCTCCTATGAATGTAAGGTCATCATTTGATTTTGAATCTTCCTGCACTTATTCATTCTCTATGCACATTACTTTAGAACTATACTTTTAAATCTGAGGATTAGCTCACTATATAAAAAAAGAAGGTATACAGATAGATGCTAAAGTTTACTCTGAAAATTCAAGTGTATACTATTTTGAAACTATCAAAGTATGAAATTGATATGAGTATTTTAGTCAATATTCTTGTCATTCCAAGAAATGACCAACTAGAATTATCCTCATTTTGATGCAGTTTCTTCGGCATAAGTTCTTTCTGCCTAGAATTACTAATGCAAATATGTTTGTGGTCCGTGAAGCAGACAACTTGAAACTGAGTATTTTTTTTTCAGTGTAGCATTGTTTATGTCAAATTTCAAACCTCACCATTTTCAACATTTAATGAAGAAAATGTTCCACAAAATGCTTTGAATTTTTTAAGTGACTATTTTAAATCATAATTTATTTGGATGACTTATTTGTGAGTCCTAGGCTACACAAGAAGGTATTTCAGAGTGAAAAAATTAATAATTTGATATAAGTCAAACTTTGATTTACATTCAATGATGGGAGAAAATCTTGGAAGAAATGATATAAAAGGGAAGCTATAAAAACTATAGCATTTGTTCTAGAGATAGACAAAGTATTTATATTTGAGCAATGACCTTTCAACAATATCTGAATCACCACTAGTGTGTGAGTAAAATTCATAGCTCATTAATTTTTTTAAAAGATTTACCTTCAAAAGTCTGAAGTGTGGAACCATAATCTGCAAAACCTTGATTAAATATTGTGACACTGTGTATCTTTCACTTTAAGCATATTTGCTTTTGTTACTGATTTTTTTTCATAGATGTTTGAAATCTCTGAGTCCGAACTAAACAGAGAATGGAAGTTAGTTTTTCTTACATTTTGTAATCATTTTAGCTATCAGAAATAGAAATAATAGGTAAGTGGTCCAGGGTTTAGCTTAGTGGTCTAAGGGCCCACCTGGCAAGTGCAAGGTCATGAGTTTAAAAAAAAAAAAAGCAAAAGATGACTGCATTAACGGAAGACATGTAGTGTGCAGAACTGACAGAAAGTCTTGTCTTATGAAGAGCTCTGTCCCCTATAAAATCGATGACTTAAAATCAAGATCTGTACCTAGAGCTAATCCCTTTAAGATTCCTTATACTACACTTAATAATTCAGTATCTCATTAGAAGATAGTTATATCTTGTCTCTGTACTAACATAAGTGATTCCCATGATAATTTTTATGGGATCATGTGAAAAATATTTCATCCTGTATCTAAGTGCAAAGAGCTTTGTTATAGTACAAGTAGTTTTTAAAGAAAAAAATTACTTTAATGGTTTTTTATGAAGATGAAGCATTACTGGAAACGCCCAATTTGACTGCATCTGAAAATGTGTATTTAGAGACAAATAAAAGGGAGCTGTGACGAAGTCTGTCTTCTGATAACGGTCCCGATCCTTCCATCCACACTCACACAATGTCACCCTAGAGTGACAGTGGTTCCTACTTGAAAACAGCGTGTCACTCTCCGTAGTAGAAATCCAGCTTTCTCACTTTCACCTTCATTGTTTCTGTGAATGTGGAAGCCTGCCAGAAATTTCTTGTAGGTTATCTTTAAACAAATCTGAAAATGTTACTTTATGTACTCTCCAGTGCTTGACCCTTAACACATCAAAGCTTGATCGAAAACTACTTGCAACTATAGTTAAAAAACACAAAAATGTGGAGAAAAGATATGTTAATGAACCATTCATGAAATACGTCTTTAAATGAACCTTCGTGTATGCATCACCCAGATTCAATTTTTTAATTTATTGTTTCATTTTCTTTTTTAAACTGAAGAAAAAGTAGACATTATTTTTACCTGTAATAGTTCACTTTTGTATCTTTCGCAGTTCTTACTTTCAACATGCTTCTCATTCAGTAATTATACTGTACATAATAATATCTTTTTTTTTCCCCTTTGGTGCCAGGGATCAAACTCACAACCTTACCCTTGCCAGGCAGGTGCTTATGCCACTGAGCTAAATCCCCATCCCATATACTGTACATAATAAAAAATATAGCTGCTTCCAATCACTGCCATGTAGTTCTTGAAAAGTACAGTATCTAGTCTTCAGAAAAGTTGCAAAAATAATGTCAAAAGTACCTGTGTATGTTTTCATTGCTTAAATGTAGTGATCCTTGCAGTGGGGTCCTGCTTTCTCTTTCTCTCTTCACGTGCACCAGCGCACACTCTTTCTATCATTTACTTTATCGTTGAAACCATTGGAGAAGTAGGTAGCAGAGGTTATGATGCATCGTCCCTGAATATGTAAGCCTTTGCCTCTAAAGGAACCAACATTGTCCTACATAATCCTAACACAAAGGCAGAGTGACCACTCATCAATTTTATACATGTGGTAATTAATACAATCCATAATCAATGTTCCTCAATTGTCTCAGCGTTGTTTTTAGAGCTGTTTATTTTTTAAATCCACAAACCAATCAAGGATCATATTTTACACTTGTCTCCTTTATTCTAGAACATTTTCTAAGCCTTTCTCTCATTTTTTAATATTTTTGGTGTTTTGGAGTCACCCAGGGCAAGCATTTTGAAAAATGGCCTTGAACTAGCATTTGTCAGATTGTTTCATGTTAGGTTTTTTTTTTTTTTGGCTATAATATTATATGGATATATCACATCAATAAACATGGAATATATGTTTTTCCCACTGCTGTTGATGTTGTATTTTCTTATCTGATTAAGTTGAGATCCATCAAATTGCTCTATTATGACACCTTTTTCCATCATCATTAATAAAAATGGGAGGAATGAAACCTCGAGAATATGCAAATACCTTCTTCTTGCCAGCTGCTTCTTTTCAGCTAGCAGTGCTTATCCTGTTTAATACCGTATTATAGTCAGTCTTGTTAAAAACTTCCCATTTGATTAATAAATGCTGTGAATCTTTTGTTTAAATCATAATCTGATGATTACACACTTTGTTTCATTTTAAAGTCTTTAAAATGTCTTACGTCATAATAGTCTCTCTTCCTGATTTCTCCTTCTAACTTTTCATTCATGGCTTCATTGGAGAAAGGAATGAGTTGCTTGGTAGAGCATCCATTTTGTTGAGGTGTCCTCAACTTGGTCCTCTGCTTCCCATATTTCCTGTGAGCTAAGGTTGAGCTCTAGAGCTTCACTAAGTTCCTTCAAGGATTTTAAGGGCACATACCTCAGATGTGATGCTACGTACCTTTGTAACAATCTTTTAAAGATGAACTATGTCTTTGGCCAAAACCAACATAATTCTATTTAGGGGCTGTCAGTTCATTCTTTGTGCAGAAGATGACATCATGTTCCAGCTTTATTCTTCACTGTCTCTGTGTACTAGCTTTCCATTACTATAACAAAATACCTGAGATAATCAATTTAAAAAGAGGAAAATTAGTTTAGGCTCACAGTTTGAGAGGTTTCTGTCCATGGTTGGTCTTGTTGCTTTGGGGACCCTGTAAAGAAGCAATACGTGATGGCAGAGCATGTGTAGGCCCAGGCTGTTCACCTCAAGGTGGTTGAGAAGCAAGACAAAGGGGAGCAGCAGAAGCTGGGAGTATTAAAAGCATCAAAAGCCTTTAGTATATGGATCTTTCAGGGATATTCCACTTCCAGGCTATGGCAGTCAATAATGGGAAAAGCTTTCTAGTTGACATTGTCTTGCTCACAAGCATTTTACCACAGCTTATGACTGCAAACTAAAGATGAGAGCAATGGAAGATATAACCATGTAGGTCACCTTATGATTGTGGGAAGTGGGAAATTCTCAGCCAGCACTGAAATTTCGACCTCAACATTGGTGAAACCCATCCTTACATTTCCTTTATGCATGCCATCTGAGAGACGGCAAGGACTTTAAGGCAGGCCATAAAGAATTTTCCAGTTAAGCAACAGTGAAACAACAACTGTACTGTTTTCTCACAGAAATGCAATGCAATATCTTATTTTCATGTAGAATCGCCGGTTCTCCGAGCTGAAGGACACACTTTTACCTTTTCATCTCTAAATGAAAGTGTTCACCTTCCTTTCCTCTGTCCCTGATGTTAAATAATTATTTCAGAAAGTACAGTTCTTTGTAATGTCCTCTTAAAACCCATGCCCTACAAACTCCACATGTGAGTTCTACATAGGCTTTGCTGTCTTGTCTGTGTAACAGTCAGTAAATAACTGAAAAGCGTGGCCATAGCTCTCCTAGGCTGTTTAGGCCCCATATTCACGCAGCTTCGTGCAGAGATCTGTGATCAACTCGTACGCCCGTGTAGCCCAGAGGGCCAGGACTGTGTGAAGCTGTTCAGGGTCAGGAGTGACGATGGGCCTAGGAGAAGACGGAGAATTCCTACTTCGGGGAGGCAGCAACTCTGGGGGTCACTGAATCATTGTCTGTGGGGAAATGCAGGGCTTGTTCTTTCATGCCTTGTAATTCTCAATAAAAACCAGTGATCTGGCATTTATGAGAAATCTCTTGATTTCCAAACACTAGTTTTTATTCTAAACTTTGAAGTACTGTATGAGCCAAATCCGTTAAGATATATTTGAATGGTCAGATCCTGCTTGTCAGATACCAGCTGAGGCTTCGGCTTGCTTCTCTCTAGGTTTACCAGACATCCAGACTCAAAAGCTTCTTGCATTGGAGGGCTCGTATCCTTCCCATCATCTTTGTAAAATAGGGTCCACGAAGTTGAAACCATGCGTGGCGTGGGGCTGACATCACAATAGAGCCACTTCTTTTAATTCAGTCTGGACTTTGTCCTCTTCCTGCTACTCTATTTTATCTCTTCCCCACTTCCAGGTGGTCTACTACAATATTCACATCCTTTTCCCAGGACCTCCTGTCAAGCTAGACAGTGTCCCCGTCACTGATTGCCTTCCTGTTAGTCTAACCATGTGTCTGCTTTAGAAATTTACTTTTGTTTCATTATTTCTGAACTTTTGCATGGCAGTCTCATATTTTTCTTTGGGTAAATACCTTTACCTTTTGAGAAATGAAAGTTTGTAATGGGAGAAATCTAACCTATATAATTTTTGTGATATGCGTTAAGGAGAAAAATTTGGGGGGCTCACAGCAATCTAACAAGGCTGTCTATTCCCTAAACATCATTGGGAAGAAACGATGCTTTTCTTCTTCAGCTCTTTAAGTGGAATCAACCTTTTGGTAGGACAGAAACATGTTGTTTAATTTTGTATTTGGCAGGATAGACTGAATCTCTCAGGCTGATTATCTGATATCAGCTATTACAATATCCATTAAAAAGTCATTCTGCTAATGGCAACACATATGTAAATGCTTCTTTTACAAAGTATGAAATACTATTATAATAGTTGGTATTCTTTAAAAAAAGTCTGTGGCTAATTTAAGATCACTCTCCTAGATACCAGTGGAAATTCTGCAGAATGAGAGCTTTTATACTGTATATGGTCATAATTATTCTATTTAAGGTGTTCAATATAAATTGAATTTTCAATCGAATGAATGAAAAATAATGAAATTTAAATATCAAAACATGATTCACATCAATACCAATTCTGGCAGACTTTTCATTAGTGATTACTCTTCAGTAAAAACCACAACAAGAAAAAAAAAACACTAGAGTCCTACATTCTTATTTTCTACTGGAAGTTTCAATTTATTTCTAATTTTGTTATTTTATATTTGGTCATGTACATTATTGCAAACTGAAATAGTAATATCATTTCATACCCTTCTGTTTTCCTCTGTCTATTCTTAAATCTTATTGATATTTGAGGCTGAGAATTTGGCAGATGAAAATCTGATTATCTTGAATAATGAAATATGTGCCAGTGAAATTGGACAAATGAAACTTCATTTAAATTCTGAAATTTACATTTCACTTTCATATATTGATACATCCTCCTGTATATTTAGAAACACAACCAAGATGGAAAGCATATTACTGCAAAAGCAGCATAATTATCAGCTCCAACAATGCTCCTGTAAAGAAGAAACATTCACATACAAGTTGACTGCCATTTATTTTTGTCCTTCTAAGTGTAATACATATTGGTGAAAATAATACCATGATTATGAAGGCACTTTGATGCAAATATAATTTTTATGTCAATTGGCAGTCAGGATTCTGAAGAAAGATTATGAATATTAAAACTGTGTATGAAATGTTATAATTGAGTGCTATTTAGTCATATCAAATTTCTATTATGTTATAATTTTTAAAAAGTGCTTGTAGAAAATTGTTCCCCAAATAAACACTGGTAGCTTATGACCAGAATGGGGTCTGCTTGTGAGTAGCAACAAAAAAATCTACCTTACTTTACAAATGACAAGTGTAGAGTAACAAGAGCACAGCCAGTTTTTTTAAAAATCTTGATATCTAAAGGCTAACTTTAAGGCAAAGAATCATAATGACCTCATTTAACGTTAAAAAACTCAGGGGGTACATGGTCCAAGCAATTATGGGGCAAAGAGAGCGTGAAAAACAAAGAGAGCGCCGTCTACCCTAGCACCTTGGGCTGTGTTGTGGTGAAAGGACTGGGAAGTTGTGAATGGTTCGGTTTATTCTCCATCAGCGGTGTTTGTCTAGATTAGTAACTTCCGAACAGTTTCCAGGGCATAATGGCCCACAGCCAGGGAGTCTCTGAAATGCATCCTCTGCCTAATGTCATCCAGACAGTAGAGACACAAATGACAAGCACTCCACCAGGTTCCCTGGGTCTGAGCGTCACATTCTGGGCTCTGGATCCAAGGTGGTTTGAAAATGGCTTCTCACCAGTCCATACAAACCTGAGAGGTGACATTGGGTCTGAGCCCTTAGAAACTGAGACAGCACTTTGACATCACTGCTATTTCTAAAGGTGTGATCAGTGGGCTTCTTCATCCAATTGAATTAAAAGACCACAATGATAGAGTTTTTCTACACTTCTTGCTTTATATTTCATTTCCTTTGTAGTAACTTATTTTTATTGTGTTTTAATATGTACATTGGATTAGAAATTAAAACAAGCTAAACATTTCTTCACCAAAGATAATGTTTCCCTGATTGATCTTCAGGTCAAGGGAGTGGAGTTTTGTAGAGCATTT
>PVLA01015421.1:0-25419 GCA_004027455.1 Hydrochoerus hydrochaeris
TTTACAGATAATTGAGATAACAAAAAGAAGTGAAGAATTGGTTACTGTGAGCCTCCATCTGTATTTATGTCTTGCTCCAGTCCACTGATTTCTCAACTTCCTCTACATTGAGTGTTGGCAGCTCACAGCTGGTTTTGTGATGTATGTCTGTGACTTGATCTTCCCATCATAGAATATGACAGTCTCAGGAGCATCTAGAAGGCAGTGACACTCCAATGTGGGACTAGCAAGTCCAAGACACCTGACATATTTGAGAAAATACTGGGGACTTAAGCTTTAGAGATCTCATGAACTGCTGAAGCTCTTACAACTCTATTCAGATTCACCCATTTGGTTTGCTCATGACTACCTTAAATCCACCCACTTGGAAGACTCAGAAATTTCTACTTCCTGTTGTCTTTGTTGGGTGTTGTTTCCAGAAGAATTTACAACACAAACATCAGTTAGGGGACATAACTAAAGATCAGGGGCATTTCACTGGGAACAATCTTGAAATGCTGTTTAGGCAGTTACCCAGGAAAGTGTTTATATTACTCAAGACAAGCTATGTTGTAGTGCTGTAGTAACTTGAAAACCTTCATATATTAACAGATTGAAGTTTTGTTTCTTTCTCAGAGATTCCAACCACTATTGGTTGTTGCCAGGTGACTCTAGAGCTGAAAGCAAAAGGAAGAGCATGAGGCAGATCCCTGTGTCTTGATGCTATAGACAAAGTTTATTCCTTCTTGCATCACCTGCCAGATATTAAAAGTACATGTGGATCTTAAAATTATTTCATACAATATCCTGTACACATGACAATTGCTAAATGCTATGCAACAATAAAACAGAACACTCTATTCAGAATGAGAGGAATGGGTAATTTCTACATCATTCTTGATCTTTACAAATTAGTATTCCACTTAGTAGCCCCATCGTGGAGAAAACTCCCAAAGCCCCTCTGCAAAATTTGCCAACCCCAATCTCAGTAATCTCAAGTGTCATGGTATTTTTCTTTCTTTGTCCAGGTTACTTATGGACCTTTTGATCTTAGGCTCAGTGACAAAGACCAGTATCCATCACTCTATCAGATGGCTCCCAAGGACAGCACTCTGGTCCATGCAATGACCTCATTATTGCTGCATTTTGGCTGGACATGGGTGACCATCTTTGTATCTGATGATGTGAAAGGTGAACAGTTCCTGGGGGACCTGAAAGCAGAGATGCTAAAGAAAGGTATCTGTGTGGCCTTGACAGAAAAGCTCCCTGCCACTAAGATAATGTATGCATCAAGTGACATTGCTTTCATGAGCAGGATCAGAGTTTCATCTGCCAGTGTGCATATCCTGTATGGGGAAGTAGAGAGTCTCATCACTGTGGACATCGCAGCAGAATTCTTTTTGACAACAGGAAAGGTGTGGATCATGACTGCAAAGTGGGACATTGTTGTGTATGAGACAAACCACATGTTGCATTCCTTTCATGGAAGCTTCTCATTTTCTCCTCACAAAGTTGAAGTCCCTGGTTTTAGACACTTCCTCCGCACAACCAACCCTTCCCAATACCCTGAAGACTTTTATTTCAGTAAATTATGGCTTATGTTTTTCGATTGCTCACTTCCTGGTTCACAATGTGGAGGACTTGGAGTTTGCCCACCAAATACCTCCTTAGAGTTTTTGCCTGGAAACCTTGACCTCATGACGTTGTCTGACTCCAGCTATTTCATCTACAATGCTGTGTATGCAGTGGCCCACGTACTGCATAAAATACTTTTGGAGAAAACAGAAGTGGATTCTTCTGCAGATGTGGAGCACCCTGGGCTTCTTCCCTGGAAGGTAAACATACTTCAGAAGCAAAACAGGTACTGATGACCTGATGGTGTCTGCAGGTATTTTAAAATGATGTACCATGATCCCATTTTCATCCCTGGGTCATCAGAGTTAGGCAAATGGGAACTCTGCAATTGAAGGTTAGGATTCCAAATTACTTAATTAGGTATTATACTCATAGCTTCCAATAGTAGCACAAAATGCTGCTAAGTATCTAAATAGAACTCATGACAAAAATGTATGTTGAATAACTGGTCAGGTCAATAAACATTTCTTGTGTTGAATCCAAACCAGTAAAACGAGCACAATGATCACACCCAACAGCAATTATTTCATCCAGATTGTTGTGTAGTTTGTGATCCAGTCCTCTATGTGAATCTTTGAGGGAAAATGGAAAAGATCTCTACATAATATCAAATGATGCTAGGAAATGAATTGCACATAGACATTGCCAGTCTCTCACCATTTAGAAAAATCATGGGACCAGGACCTGTGTTTGCAATACAAGTCCATGGGAAAAAAGTATACATATAAAATAGCCCACTGTGGGTCTAGCAAAAATATACTTGCATTTTAACTTTGATGTAACTGAATCCCAGAATGGAGTATATTTAGGAAATCTTGTTCCTATGTATATAGGCAAGCACATTCATCAGGTTTTTTGAATCATTAATAAAGGTATTACACAAACAAAAATATATAACATCCATTTTAGTATCAACAACAATATCTATATAGAACTTGGAAAGTTGGTGTTTGGCACGATGGATCCTGAAGGACAATGGTGGATCAGTTAGAGTGCTTCATTATGTGTTCCACATAATGAAGAGCTTAAACCAAGAGTTGTTAAAACAATAAGAGGTTAATTATTTTCAGCAGAATACATTAAACCATTGTATCCATGTTTAGTAGTTATTGGTATATTAGGTTAGCATCTCACATCTCATGGGTCTAAAATCAAATTATGAGTCTGGGTTATGAGATCGTGCTAACTGCCACTCTGGAGGTAATCTCCTAGGACCATTGCAATTGTATTTCTTTACTCCCCTACTCATGCATAGAGATCAGGGTTCCCACTTAGGCCCATGGGATGCTGATCACCAAAGCAGAACAGACTGTCTCAATGACACTTGAGCACAGAGTGTTGTCAAAGTTGTTTAGCATATATTTAATTTGTATGCACTACTCATTTCTAAACTGATGCCTCTTCTTCAGCTTAATGCCCACCTGAAAAAAATTGAATTTACAAACAGTGCTGGATTTTCCATATCCTTGGATGAGAAAAGGCAGAACATGGCACAGTATGACATCCAGAACACACTGAATTTTCCAGCTGGCCTTAGGGTTCTGGTCAAAGTGGGAGAGTTTGTCTCTAAGGGCCCACATGATCAAGGCTTGGTCATCAATGAAGAGATTATAGAATGGCCTGTTGGTTTCACAGAGGTATGACTCGATTTCAACATTAGAAATATGTAGACATACTTGGAAACAGTTGCAGATTCAGATTGTGATGCTGTTTTCTAAGCACTAAATTCACGTTCTACATCTTGTCCCTGTACCACATTTCCTGAGCTAACATCTAGAGAAAGGGCATGTTTGTAGAAGCCACAGTATTTTAGTTTGTGTATATTTATTCGTGGAGCAATGGAGTGAGACATTCACATATTGTACAGATTAGTACCATTCTCCTTTGTTAGAGTTAAGAAACTTTGGCCTTCAAATTTTAATGTTCTTAACATTCAAAGGCACTGACACAATTTCATTTTATCTTCCCACTCTT
Organism: Hydrochoerus hydrochaeris; assembly: GCA_004027455.1. Taxonomy (NCBI): domain Eukaryota; kingdom Metazoa; phylum Chordata; class Mammalia; order Rodentia; family Hydrochaeridae; genus Hydrochoerus; species Hydrochoerus hydrochaeris. The sequence continues at coordinate 3,589 of PVLA01015421.1, forward strand.
GGACATTCCCACTCAGTTGTCAGATTTATATAACAATCCTGCTTTGCACACTGGCTGTGTTGTTGATATTAGAGCATGGTGTCCCCTTAATTATGAAGCCCAGATGTGCAATAAACTCAAATGGTGACTCACAGTACTCTTTCAGTATTTCTATGTTTGCACTGTTTTATTGGTTTGTTCATTGTTTTTCTCAGTAGCTATTCTCCATGTTTAGAAAAGGTGTCATCTCATTACATTTTGATTTTTAGAGCATAAACTTATAGCCAAACAAGAACAATGGCCTGGTTAAAAAAATCTCTCAGGAGTATGAGGTCTCTTAATTGATACTGCATGGAAATGTTCCTTTCAAGGAATGGGGAAAGTAAATGTCAGAGGGCAAAATGGCACAGGTATGTTGCTTGTGTCATAATAAAATGATCATGGACTCTGGAAATGTTTGACAAATAGTTTTAAAAACAATATAAAGCTAGCCATTGTGACCTGAAATTCACTAACTAGGTATTATAAACAAGGCAGAGGGTGGGAAAAGAAGTGATCATTTCCTAATAAAAGTCAAATATATCTTTTATTACACTGAAAATATGTACATCATATTTCATCTTCTCATAATGTGCAAAATCATGACCAGTGCTTCTCTCTTTCTCTTAGACTCCTCAGTCAGTATGTAGCCAGAGCTGTGGTCCAGGATTCAGAAAAATTCCTGAGGAAGGAAGACCTCCCTGCTGCTTTACCTGTGTTTTCTGCCCAGAAAGACACATTTCCAATCAGACAGGTAGCAGATGTACTATGACCATGATAATGGTTCCCACTGAGAACTTCTCAGTAACAGGAAGCTGAGGTTATTGCCAATGGGATCAGAGTGAAGCACTGTTTCCAGCTCATCTACTGGTTCCCTCCTTCAATATACCCATTTTACAATCATAGTCACTGGATATATATTCTTGTCTAGCAATGCTGGTTGTATTATAATCAATGAAAGAACTGACTTCTACTGTCATCTGTGTTTATATCCAATGCTTAATGAGACAGAGTCAATCTGAAATCTTGCAGTGAGCAAGGAAAAAGCTGACCTATGAAAGAAAGCATGTATAATTCTCAAAGATTCTTGTAGATACTTTGAAATCTCTAAACTAAAACTTTTTCATAACAAATTACAAATACATAAATTTTTGCTTTTTGTAGGTTTATGTCTGAAATGCTTAATAACATTCATTTTAGGGGCTTGTTACTCACTTGAATGGATGAAGTGGAAAACCATTTTTAGAACTGTGACATGTATGTGTATGTGATGTCATGAATCCTGCACACAATATTACACATTCATTATGAGCATGGAGACTCTCCGTTATAGCAAATGGTATATGTAGTGCAAATGAGCACAAAGCTTACTTTCAGTTTTAAACTTTGAAGATTTTAGATTTTAAAAATGGAAATTTTTAAAAAATAAAGTGCTCTTAAGTTACAGTATTAAAATACAAATTGCTCCTCAAAGATTTATAAACTAGTAATACAATGCATTCAAAATGAAAATATTTTCAATTCATTTTTGCCATATTTATATGTAAAAACTGAATAAAGGAGTAACAAGGAATTACAAATGTAAGAAAACAAAAGAGCAAATAAAAGAGAAAATAAAAAAGAAACTGCTATAGATAATTATAAACTTAGGTTGTAGAGTAGGTGTATGAGAACATTTAAATTGGAGTGGTGTAAGAATCATTATTCCTAAGAATCACAACACAAAAATTAAAATGTAAGGTAAGGAAATACTTTTGAAAGTATTTTTTTTATCAGTAGTGGGGATTGAACTCACAACTGCTTGCTTGCAAGGCAGGCAGTTATGATGATAAGCTAAATCCCCAGCCCCAGAAATACTTTTGAAATCAGAGAGGATGATAGCTTAGACAGATGATAGATGGATAACAATAGAGCAATCATAAAATTCCAGTTGTATCAAGACTACACATTTCCCCATCTGAGGAGAAATCAGGAAAACCTTTGAAATAATATGTCTTAAGTGAATTTTGTGCCAATACTGAGCTTACTCTGAGGAATACTGCAGAGAGTTGAGAGAAGGATGTAGAGGAGATCACAGTCCTGGAGATTTCACTGAATCAGAGGATGACTTATACTCTGAACCCATTCTGTTGAATCTGGTAGACATGCCACTTGAATATATTTGATATGACATTTAGTTAGATGAATTATCTCTGAGTCAGGCATGTAGAAATACAATGTAGTACATCACAATACTATATATTAACCAGTATGTACTCACAGTGATATTGTAGAAGTAGCAAATTTCATCAACTTGGTAAAAATGAAAACTTTCTGAAAAAGAAATACTGAATCTTTGCTTTTTTCCAGATGCAGAGCAATGCACACAGTGCCCAAAGCATGAGTACACAAACGGAAAGAGAGATCGCTGTCTCCCTAAGGTTGTGGACTTCCTGTCCTTTAAGGATCCCCTCGGGATGGCTCTGACCCACATAGCTCTCAGTTTCTCTGTACTCACAGCTGTGATTTTGGCAATCTTTGTGAAGCACCGAGACACTGCCTTAGTTAAGGCCAATAACAGGACTCTCAGCTACACCTTGCTCATCTCCCTCCTCCTGTGCTTCCTCTGCTCCTTGCTCTTCATTGGCCGTCCCAACACAGCCACCTGCAACCTCCAGCAAATCACATTTGGACTTGTGTTCACTGTGGCTGTTTCCTCTGTTTTGGCTAAGACAATTACTGTGGTGTTGGCCTTTAAAATCAGTGGTCCGGGAAGAAGGATGAGGCAGTTGCTGATATCAGGGGCACCAAACTACATCATCCCGATCTGTTCTCTTATCCAACTCACTCTCTGTGGCATCTGGATGGGGACAAATCCACCCTATGTTGACACAGACACACAGTCTGAACATGGCCACATCATTGTCATGTGCAACAAGGGCTCCCTTACTGCCTTCTACTGTGTCCTAGGATACTTGGGCTCCCTGGCCCTGCTCAGCTTCACTGTGGCTTTTCTGGCTAGGAACCTGCCTGATACCTTCAATGAAGCCAAGTTCCTGACATTCAGCATGCTGGTGTTCTGCAGTGTGTGGGTTACCTTCCTCCCCGTGTACCACAGCAGCAAGGGGAAGGTGATGGTGGCCATGGAGGTCTTCTCCATCTTGGCCTCCAATGCAGGGCTGCTGGGCTGCATATTTCTTCCTAAGTGCTACATTATCCTCATAAGATCTGAGAACAACTCTTTGATAGGTTTAAATAGCAGGAGAAAAGTTAGGGGAAATAGACATTGCAAATATACCAACCGCATTTAGTCTCTAACACATATTTAAAATTTCAAACTTAAACACCACTTTTATTATTTATTCCAATTGTCTGAGTGAAAATAAAATCTTTTTACTTTAAAATATGCCTTCATTTTAATATAATCATTGAATTAAATAAATCAAATTCTGCTGCCTAAAACTGCAAACAACAATGCTAGTGCAGATGAATGTATACTTTTCAAGTTGTTAATCCTGGTTTAACTTCCATAGCTTTTCAACCTACACAAATTCTGAATATCTGACTTTGATACATTGTTTAAATCATTCATTTTTTTTCTGCTTCTTGTGCCTCTTTTAGCTCTAGTGTGGATGTCAGATTTGTTATTTTTGTTAGTATCATTATTTACTAGACTTATTCTCAAATGTAGTGGTTCATCAAGTTTAATCCTTTACATAATTTTAGTATGTGTCCACAATCCTCTTTCAGTCCTCTACCTTTTAAATATGATTTTTATCTGGCTGTTAAATCTGTTAGATTATGCACTCCCTAAGCCTTCCAAAATATTTTGAAGCATTAAATTATAGTAGTGTTCAAAAGGATCCAGATTAACATTACTTTTTAGGAAGTACAATTCAATTCCAAACAATAATCTGGTCCAAGATTGAGAACATGGTCTTGGTAAGGCAGGTCAAAACTTCCTTGGTGCAGTCAGGTATGCACTTATCATGAGTGTGTATGTGTGTGTGTGTGTGCACACATGGAAATTCTGTGCAAATCAGTTTAAATGAAGTATTACACAATGGCTTAATTTTAATGAAAATCTTAATCATATACTGTATTTCAACCAAGAAAGTCAATGGTATCTTAATATGTACTTAACACTAAAATTGAAATTTAAGTCATTCTTGGTCATGTAAAATTTTTGAAACCCATTCGTTTAAACATAAATCACACCTTTATTTGATAAACCAAGTTTGTGCACAGTCTTGACATGAGTTAACATCTCTCAAATTGATAAAGATTTTCCTAGTATTTAATGACATTAGTCTTTAAGTTTAAAATTTATAGCTAAATTGAAAATATATTTCCATTATGACAATTTTTTCTTTCTCTTCATCTTTTTTATAATTACATTTCATAATTCGTTAGTTGATATTGACATATCAATTTTAAATAAATTTCAAGTTTACATTGCAGTTTTCTATTCATGCTCAACATTATTACTATTTTGGAAAACTCAAATGAAGTACACTTGATCATTAGAGAATCAGAAATAATTCCACTATTTTGAAAAGCCTCTGAATCCAGGTGTTGTCAACATCTAGCCATGTAATTTATTCCCAACAATATTGATGCTAAAAAATATAGAAGTATGTTCCACTTTTATCTTTTTGGTTTAGGATGAAATACTCACAATACCTGACATAGTTCCATAGTTTCATGAAAGTATAAAAACAGACAGCTCCAGGTTTTATGTTAGAAATGGGTCATCACAATATATTTAGCAATGGAATTAGCATGTTAGAAAAAAATTAAATAGTTGAAAGCTGGCCAAAGTTTAGTGTTCAGAAATGCAAATTATATCAGCATTTACTTTGAGTTACTAATTTTGGTATATCTACATTCATTATTATTACTGGTTTCTCAAACAATAGGAAATGTGTGACTAAGACATGTTGCCAGCACATATTAAAGCAAAATTTAGGTTTTTTCCTACTTCATAAGTTCCCTTCTCAAATTTCTCCTCCCCATAGCTTCTGACTCTGACAACACCTATGAACAAAGAATTAAAACCACTGCCTCAGAGGGGACATGAGGCAAGCTAAATGATCAAATGAACCATCTATTATTGGGCCATAAATAGATCTTCCATTCATCCCTGTGAGACACTAGAGTGGCCCAGTTATTAAGATCAGGAGAGCCAAGATCAAGAATGACAACACAGTTTTGTGTGTCAATCCTTCTCAACTCTGCCCTGCTGAATGAGAAAAACTATTGCCCCTCCTATTGGAAGAAGCCCTGTGCCATCATAGATGTAATGCAATTCATCTTTCAGCTTTACAGCTCAACCTGGGTAGACTGGAATCATCTATTCTTGATGCTTTTGAACATTAAGAGCCAGAGGGCAACATAAATAGCCCTCTACTTGTTAGAAAACAATGCTAAAGTGGGTATGTTTAATGTTGAATATCTGTTCAGGAACAATTCCCAGAGAAAGACCTCAAATGGGCCCCAAAATAGAGAAGAGTTATGGTGTTTGAAGTATCAAGTGGCTCTCTTACAAGGTATAAAATATTGGGTCCTGACCTAGATCTCTGATCTCCCAAATGAGTGTACGGCGGAGGTTAAATAAAATGAGCAATTGTAATGACTTTAGGGCACTGGGAGGATCAAAAACCTTTAATTAAGCTCCAGACTCTGAGGGCTAAGACAAAAGCTTCTCTGGATCAGTCTCCTTTTATAGGTCCAAATACAAAAGGCAGAGAAACGGAGGAAAGCATGGGAAATGAGCAAGATCTTGGGAGTCTTCAAAGACTTTTCCAAGTAGTAAATTATGTCAATTTAGGAGAACTGTTTTATCTCCAGGATAATATTTATGGTAGGAAGTTGTAGGGGTGAAATTCCTCCAGCTGCAGTTTCTATCTTGTTAATTGAGATTGGAGCCAAGTGTCTGCAGCTGTGACCTTATCATGCCCCTTGATGTGTCTTTGGCCTCATTGGTTATTACAAACCTCAGCCAAGATCAGTGATTCATAGAGGTTCATTTACTTTGAATCAGCTCCCATTGCCAGGGGCCATGGCCTAGGATAGACTCACAGATAAACATAGGAAGCCAATTAGAAAAATTTAAATCCTGCTCAGAGCTGCTTCCTAGTGGTCTCCAACAATAAAAGAGAGTGGAAGGCGAACAATAAAATGGCAAAGATTGAAGAGGTGCTCCAGGAGTCTAATGAATGTCCTAACCAGCTTTATGAGATGATCTCTGCAGTGTTTTGATTGTATAGTCCATTTAATAGTTGGGCTATTGATATCAGCACATGATAAGTGCTGCCTTTGTGTGGCAGGCCCAGATAGGTCCTCTAAAGAATATATATAGTCACAATGAAAGTAGGGGGCCAATTGATGGACTTTAAGGTACATAATGGAGCCAAACACTAAGTATTAACACACTGGAGCAGTATCCAACCAAAATGTGATTATTTTGGAAGCCTCTGGAGTCTCAGTAATGAAACCATTTTGCTTGACAAAAAGGAGTGTTATAGGGGTGTGAGAAGTCAGGGAAGAATTTCTGTATGTTCCAAACTGTCCAGTTCCTTTGCTGGGAAGGGACTTCTTCCATAAACTACAAGCCTAGTTTACCTTTGGGACACAGGAAATTATGACTGTAATTCTGGCACAACCTGGGGGCATAGTTCTGACCCCTACAATGTCACAAGCTGAGGAATGAGACTGTGCTCAGATCAGTCAGCCAAGCAGGGAAATGATGAGCTCTATGGGCAGGCACATAAGGTTCCCATAGTGTGTTCTGTGGAAAACCTGAACTGGATGTAAATCAGATACTGGTGATAGTGGAATTGAGACTGTGGACAATTCTGGTGCAAATCTGCAAGAATTAGTACCTTTACCCCCAGAAATCTATAAAAGGCATTCAAGTACATTTAAAGCAACTCTTAGAACACATTATCTTGCTTAGAGGGCAGTAACCCTGGAACACCCTACTCTTGTGATTATGTACAAAATCAACAAATGTATTCAGGCCAGTACAAGTTTGTGCTGTGAATGAGGCCAGTATAATCAACTCTCTACCACTATTTTTGGAGAGGCTCTGGCTCCTGACCTGAAAGGCTTCACCACACCAGAAGGAAATTGCAACTAGCTCCAATATATAGATGGCATTTTTCTGGCAGCTGTAATACATGAAGCATTGTCAGAAAAATAAAGTACCCATTGCTTACTTCAAAGGGCTAGAAGGAGATTGCAAGATGGCTGACTGAGTGGTGGCACAATAAGAGAGACTCTCTGAGGAAAAAAAAAACAACTCAGACACTGGAATCTGGCAGCATCAAGAAAGCCAGACAAATGGAGAGGAATTCTCATGACCCAGGAAGAAACTGAGGAAAAAGAAAAAGAAAAAAAAAAAGAAAAAAGAAAGAAGAAAAAGAAGCATGGACAGAGGGCTGCAGCTGGGCAAGCCCCGATTGCTATACTGGCACGTCTTAAAGTCAGGTGACTCATGATTGAGCTGAGAGTGCAGCCCTGCTGAGAGCGGGGGTTGGTGACCTCCAGACCCTCAGCTGGAGGAGGCACTGAGACAGGGAGTGGAAACAGCCAGATGAGTTGCACGAACTTTGGTGAGTGATGGGAACTGGAATCCCCAAACTGGGAGGACTGGCTGGGTGACATTTTGGCATTGGGCAGAGCCGGCTTGAATCAAAACCCAAGGCAGCGTCCACTGATGACTCCTAGTCCAAAGCAGATTGGTGAGATCTGTTCGGGCAGCACCATGCTCCTGGTTGAAACCCAATAGCCAGGTACGAGGCTTTTCTGGGCCAGTGGCATCCCCAGGGAACACACAAACTTGTTGAAGCATAAACTGGTTGACTGGTGTAGGGGGAGGAGGTGGCTCTCAGCGTGAAACTCGCAGATCCACAGCAGACTGGAGGGTGGTATTTCCCTAGCAAGTGCACTGCAGAACAACTGTAAGCAATATGAAAGGCTCAGAGACCTCCACCACCCACCTGTCTGAAGGGGGCCAAAAACATTAAAAGACAGAAAGAGCAAAAGATCCCAAACTGTAGAACCAGGGAAAGGGAGTCCAACAGAGGTAAATGCAGAGGAGGTTGAGAGCAGCAAACCTGTAATGTCAGAGACAGCCTCATCGGAAATAAAGAAATACATCTGTGACCTCATCGTCAAATTTAAATCTGAAATTCTAACTCAGGTGAAGCAAGATATAAGAAGATTGATAAAAGAAGTCCTGGGTAATCCTCAAGTAGACACAAAGGAAAGAATAGAGGAACCCAGAGAAAGAAGAGAAGCCTTTGGTGAAGAATATAAACAAAATCTAGAATATGTGAGACATATCCAAAGAGAATATCAGGAAATTAAAAACTCCATTGAAATCTGGCAAAACCTTTTAACAGAAACTAAAGACAAACTTTCAAAACTTGGAGATAGATTTGCAAAGTATGACTGTGAAAGGAAGGATCTCTTAAAAATAACAAGGAACCAGGAAGCAATGATACAAAGGCTAGAAGATGACAAGAGGATTTATAACCTAAGAATAAAATATGTGAATGAAGATGCAGCAACAAATACAAATGAAATAAAAAGTCTATTTACAGAAATAATTAAGGAAAACTTCCTAAACATAGGTAACAGAAGTGAAGTTCAGATAAATGAGGCATATAGAACTCCAGCCAGCTACAACCCAAACAGATCTACACCCAGACATATAATAATCAGGATCCCAGAAATCCATCACAAGAACAGAATATTAAAAGCAGTCAGAGAAAAGAAAGAGATTACCTATAAAAAAAAACTCATCAAAATCACAGTGGTGTTCTCAATGCAAACCATCAAATCAAGAAGAGCTTAGAGTGAAGCCTTCCAAGTCCTGAAAGAAAATAACCTCCAACCCAGAATGATGTACCCTGAAAAACTGTCTCTCAAAGTTAATGGAGAGACAAGATATTTCCACAACAAAGAGGAACTGGGGGAGTTTGTGACCACCAATCCAACCCTGCAAAGAATACTGAAGGACATTCTAGAGAGAGAGAAGAAAATCAGCAGCGTTCCAGGAATAATGGCAGAAAGGCCTCAAAGAAAGGGGCAGACATTGGAATGAAGGAGAAAAGTGAACAAATAACAACAGAAAAATAGCATGACAGAGATAAGACAGAGAAGATTTGTTATATCACTGTTTTATCTTGACTAATTTTATTTGAATCTGATATTCTTGAGAGTGTCAAGTCTGAGAGTAGGGGCAACTAGTATGAAGATGACAGGATTCAATAGGATACCCATTCTGGTTTGATTGTTATCTGCCTTTGAAGTCCTATAATGTCTCCAATGTTTAGATTTTATTAATAGTGTAAAGCAATGCTAAGTTTATATTATATTTGATGATATAGACAATTTTATTGAAAATAACAAGAGACATCATAGTGGCTACCGTAGATCACCTAGTATTGTGTTTTTGTATGTTCTTTTCATTTCGTGTTTCTCTAGGAATTTGTATTGCTGACTTGTTTTGATTTGTTTCTCCCTCTAATACAGAAAGGCTAGGTATATGTGTAGAGACTTATACATGTGTAGAACTTCTAAGTAGTTTACGAGAATGTATTATAGTTATTGTAAAGGAAAAAAAGGAAAAGAGAGTATCCTAAAGGATATAACTGCATGTATGTTTGAATGTGTGGCATTAATAACCATGTTGCTAAAGTTTTAGTTGGGTGGATGAGCAAAACTGACTACAGTCTCACTGTTTGGATGTCCACTTTGTGGACTTCACTTTTGTAACTTGAACAACTGCATCTAAGAGGAAAGTATATAATTATCAACTAGTGATTTTTTACTGGTTACTATTTTTTTGTTTTGTTTTTGAGATTTTGTATTTTTTCCACCCTCTTTCTGTTTCAAAATTTTTTCTTTAAATAAAATTTTTTTTAAAAAAGCAAGAGGATGAAAAGAAAGTGCACTAAAAGTGATAACTGTATGTATACTTAAGTGTGTAGGATTGATAACCATGTTACTAAGTTTTTACTGGATTGGTGAACAGAACTGTTTGCAGCCTCACTGTTTGAATGTCCACTTTGTATGCTTTAATTTTGTAACTTGAACAACTATATCCAAGAAGACAATATGTAATGTATCAAATAGTGATTTCTTACTGTTTATTGTTTTTGAAATTCTGCATTGTTCATACCCTTTTTTCTGTTTTGCTTCCACCCTCTTTAAATAAAATTAAAAAAAAAACAACAAAGGACTAGAAATATGGTGTCCAAGAAAAAGGCACAAATCTGACAACTAAAGTCCACATATTCAGATTTCATAGTGACACAAGGGGAACACCAACTGGGCATTGAATGGAAACATGCTATCCATGCCTTCCCAATTCTAACCACTTTTGCCAGACAAGAGAGTTCTTGGGGGCAGAGGAGTTCTGTCATATCTGGGTTCCAAATTCCTCACTTATGGTTAAGCCACTATATAAAGCCACAAGAGGGAGAACCCAGCCTCTGGAAAGCTAATCAACATAAAGCATTTAAACAAATCACAGAAACCCTGACTTGGGTCTCACCCTTAGGAAAGTCAGATATACTTAAGCCTTTTTCCCATATGTCCATGAATAAAAGGACGTGGTCAACAGGTTCTTAACCCAGAGCATGGAATCCTGGCATTGCCTGGTGCGAAACTTATCAAAACTATTGGATTCTGTGTTCCAAAGATGGTCTCAATTCTTCAAGACAGTTGTTGCCACTGCCCTACTGAAGTAGAAGGCTGACTAGCTAAGTCTGGGACAACAACTGATCATTAAAATACCACACCTGATTGTAAATTTAATGGAACAAAGGGCATAGTGTTGGTTGTCAAATCTAAAGATGACTTGTTATCAGGGCTTCTGTGGAAAAACCCCCATATAACTCCCAAAACAGTGAAAACTTTCAACTGAGTTACTCTGCTCCAGTCAATACTTGTCAAAGTTTGTTGGTTTCTAAGCTGTGCTTTGTGCTGTTGCCAATTGTACTATTATAGCCAGGATGTCACACTTGATGTAACCCTTCTATGACAATACTGTGATTGTCTGGGGTCAAAACCATCACAAGAATCTACTATCAAAAGACTGGATGCTAAGTCTAATAAATAGCAATTTCTTATCCACATAAAATTGGGAAGATAGTGTCTTCAGGCAGACACAAAGATCATGAATCAAATACACCTACAAGACATCTCTGAGGAATAGTCATTGCCTATGGAGGCCTCAATACTAATCATAAAGCTATGTACTATAAAGCAATATACTAGCATCAACCATGAAAACAAATGAAAATAAAAAATATAAAGTTACAAGATGCATAAGCCCAATGTAAAACAGAATTTCAACCAACAAATGAGAAGTCCAATGGAAAATGAAGTAGAGGAAATCAAAAGTCAATCACCTCTATTTTCTGGAATGATAGCTACAGAATTAAAATAAAAAGAGCCAGATAAATGAGGCTGTCAAGAAAATTATCTCAGACAAAAAAGAAATGGCAAGGAAAACAATATGTTTTCTCAATGATTCTAGACTAAACACAGAAGGAAAACAGAAGAGCTAAGGAAAATAATTGAAATCATTAATGTCCAACTATAAAAGAAATGGAACCCATGAAACACTTTCAAACAGATATACAGGAGATTTAAAATTCCATTGAATGTATACACAACTGACTGAATAAAGTGAGGACAGAAGGTCAGATTTAGAAGACAGGATTGAAGTTAGTGACTATGAAACTAACATATCTTAAAAAGAGCAAGGGATCACAAAAATTAATCAAATTGCTGTAAGGTTTTGTAAAGAAGAACAACAAAAAGATCAACTACAGTTAATAAGAAAGCTTGTGACAACACCAATGCCACACATAAAAACAAAACAGAACAAAACTTTCCTCACACAAGTACTGACAGAAAATTTCTGAAACATCAAAAAAGAACTTCAGATCCAAATAACTGCTGCATATGGAACTATAGTTAGCTAAGACCAATATAAAATTGCACCATGCCACATACTAATCTAGATTCCAAAAATTCAGTTCAATTATACAGTAGTAAAACCTGTTAAGAAAGAATCAAATCATCCATAAATGAAAAACCTTCACAATCAAGACATATTTATTAACACAAACCCTTAAGTCAAAGAGAGCTTGCAGTGAAAAATTTCACATTCAGAAAAAAACAGCCTTCAACCAGATTCATGTACTGTGCAAAATTCTCTTTCAAAATCAGTGAAGTAAGATGTTTCCACAATAAAGAACAACTGAAGAAATTCATGACCATCAAACCAGCTCTCTAAAATTCTGAAGGATATTTTAGAGAGAGATAATTAAAACCACAATTAAAAGAACAGCAATTTAAGAAATCCAACAGGCAGGGGAAAATATCAAAATGAGGGGAAAGAAAACATGAACAATAATACAATAAAATGAAAAGAATAGTCCAATACATACCAGCTTTAACCATCAATGTAAATGATCTCAACTTGCCAATCAAAATAAACAGACTGGCTGGAGATATCAAGAAAATACATCCAACAATATGCTGGACTCAAGAAACACATTTAACTCAAAAACTTTGCTACATCAGTCCACTGACTGGATTGGCATGTCCCTAATCCAAGTAGACATACTATATGAGGTACTTAAGAGGTTTTTATACCTCATCTCTTTCCTTTTACTTTTGCTGTACTCCTCTACCATGAACAGTTGACCCCTGCCCATACCAGTTTTCCTTATAGCCAGCCAATTATGGACTGACACCTCTACAAACTGTGAGGTAATAAACCTTTCTCTTTTAATTTTTGATATCTTGTATATTGTCTCAGTAATGAGAAAAGAAACTAAGACAGTAATCATTGTGCATATCTAATTTATATCAGTAAACTTAATAATAAAAATATCTCAAATTATATCAGGACATATTTCTCAAGTACAGGGATTTATCATCTATGGAGCAGACACCTTCCTAGCAAATACTATTATCATGTATTTTGATACAGATAGGGTAACACATATCAATTGTTTTACATGGAAATTTTAGTAACATGGAGAACCTGGGTTACAAACTAACAGTGGCAGACTACATTCAGTAGAAACAATTTAATATTTCAGCCACTCCAAGAGACTCTCATTTTCTTTTTTTTAAAATTTATTTTATAGAGAATAAAACAAAGCCAAGCAAACCAAACCAAAACAGAACAAAGCAGAGAATAGTAACTCAGTGCAAATAACACAGGACTTCAGAAAATGACAGCAGGAAATCTATAGTGCCTACCATAATGTCTTTTGTTTTCTCAAAACAGTTGTCCATACCTTCACACACAATAAGTTAATGTACACCAAAACAGTATAAAACAATCAAGACACAAGAATGAAAGCTTTAAGGGCTTTCAAGACCAGACATTAGGAAATCAATAAAGGATGCAAAAATGTCTCTTGTTTTCTTCAAAACCTTATCTTCATATATATTGGAATCAAATAACTGAAAACAGACTAAAACCAATCAAAACCAAGAATGAAAGCATTACTGGCTTTCAAATCAAAATGTTAGGAAAGCATCAGTGGTTACCATGGTGTATTGTTTTCTTTGGTGTATTTGTTCATACTACCACACATACTAAAATAAATTCTTGTAAACTTTTTAGGTGAAGTTCTAGGCATATATAAGCCTATACATATACATCTATACATTCTGTATTGTAGGAAAAAACAAAACAACAATTATCTAACTATATCTATGAACCCAAAACAATAACAAGTAAGATTTCAAAACAAGGTGGTAGGAACATAACAATTTTTGTTGTTTTGCACAGTTATCTTCATAAATCTTATTCAAATTACCAGACACAGTCATGCAAAATTGATCTAATCCTATGGATGTTATCTGTTTTGTTACAAGAATTAATACACTTAGTAGTACAATCATCTTAGTAATCTTGTGTATATATACAAATTTATATCTTAATTTCTCTTCCTTTTCTCCTTTTCCCTGCTGCATTATTTTTAAAAAAAATTTTATATATTAAAATTTTTTTTATTTAAAGAGAAAAAACAGTAAAATGGTAAAAATATTGCACAATTTCAAGGAAAGGAGATAAACAGTAACAAATCACTAGTTGATACATTACATATTGTTCTTTTACAAATAGTTATGCAAGTTACAGGATTAAAGCACACAAAGTGGACACTAAAGCAGTGAGAGTGCAAACAGATCTGTTCAATAATCTCACAAGAACCTAGAAATATGGTCATCAATCCCACACATTTAAACATACATGCAGCTATATCTTTTATAGCGCCTCCTATTTCCTCTTTTTTTACAATAGCAATTATATATTTTAAAAATTTTATTTAAACAGAAAAAAGATAGCAACAATACAGAATTCTAAAAGAAAGAAAGGAAAAGGAGAATGAGAAAAAGCCACACTAAGAAATCAGTAATTTATAAATTAAGTACTGTCATTCTGGATGTAGTTGATCAAGTCAAAAAGTTAAAGGGTACATAGTAAATATTCAAACAGTCAGACTACAAGCAGTTCTGCTCAAAGATCCAACAAAGATTCAGCAATATGGTTCTCTATTTTACACACTCAAACATACATGCAGTTATATCCCTTAGAGCACTTTCTTTTCCTCTCTTTTTTACAATACCAATTACACATTTCAGTTTTATTACACTTGTAGTTCTTATATACTTTTTAAACTAGAGACACAATATGATATTTATAAATATGATTCTTATTTATTTCACTAATGAGGATAGTCTCAAGTTGTCCCCAATTACCTATGAAGGCCTCAGGATCATCCTTTTTATAGCTGAATAATATTCCATTGTCTACAGTTGCCACCTCTTTTTCATCCACTCTGTAGTTGATGGGTATCTTGGTTGTTTCCAGGATTTAGCTATCACAAATTGTGTGGCTATGGACATGTGTGCATATATATCACTGTGAGATAAAGTTTTCAGTTCTTCAGGGAAAATATCCAGGAGGGGAATAGCTGAATTGAATGGGGCTTCCAATCCTAGTCTTCTGAGAACTCTCCATATGGATTTCCATAATGGTTGCATCAGTCTACATTCCCACCAACAGTGGAGCAGTGTTCCTTTTTCCCCGCAGCCTCACCAACATTTATTATCAGTTCATTTCTTGATGGTAGCTATACTTTCCAGACTGAGGGGAATCTAAGTGTTGCTTTAATTTGCATTTCTCAAATGACCATGGGTGGTGAACATTTCTTCATGTATTTATTTGCCATTTGTATATCTTTCTCTGAGAACTGTGTGTTCATCTCAGATGCCCATTTTTGGAGAGGGTCTTTGAATTTGGGAGATAGATGCTTTTCAATTCTTTATATGTTCTGGACACAAGTCCTTTGTCTGAGGGATTGCTGGTTAAAATTCTTTCCCACTCTGTTGGTTTTCTTTTCACTCTGTTGGTGATTTCCTTTAAAGTGCAGAAACTTTTCAATAATGTGAGGTACCATTTGTTGATTCTTTGAAGTGTTTTCCATGCAGTTTGTGTTTTGTTCATGAATTCTCTGCCTACCCCAATGTCTCCAAGAATTCTACCTACCTTGTCTTCCAGTAGATTTCGTGTTTCTGTTTTAATATTGATGTCTTTGATCCACTGAGAGTTTAGTTTTGTGCATGGTGATAGGCTTGGATCTAGTTTCAGTATTTGGCAGGTAGACAGCCAAAGTTTTTCCAACACCATTTATAAAAGAGACTATCCATCTTCCAGTGGACATATTTAGCCTCTTTGTCAAATACCAGGTGGCTGAGTGTCTTTGTAGTTGTGCTTGCATCTTCTAACCTGTTCCATTGATCCTCAGGTCTATTTCTTTGCCAGTAACAAGCTATTTTATCACTGTGACTTTATAGTACTGTTTCAAGTGAGGAATTGAGATGCCTCCTGCCTTGCTTTTGTTTCCTAGAATTGCCTTTGCTATTGTAGGTTTCTTCTGTTTCCAAATGAATTTTAGTAGTGTGTTCACTAGATATGTGAGGTATGTCATTGGTATTTTGATTGGTTTGTGTAAAATCTGTATAACGGTTTTGGGAGTATGGCCATTTTCACAATATTGGTTCTTCCTTACCAAGAGCAAGGAATGTAGTTCCATTTTCTAATATCCTCTTCAATCTCCTTTTTAGTGTAGTATAATTTTCAGCGTATAGGTCTAGGCCTGCCCTGCCACCAGGAACTTAGTGGAAGCCTGCATAAGGCATAGGCTGCCCAGAACCTCCACCCTGGGGCTGCCCTGCCACTGGAACTTAGCAGAAGCCTGCATCAGCCTTAAGCTGCCCGGAACCTCCACCATGCCCTAGACTCCTTCAGCTGGGCTCAACTTCCCACCTGGAACATGAGAAGATCTCAGAAGTATCCAGTTAGTGTGAGAAAATTTGGTATTTTGCTCCCAGGTGGCGAACTTTGGACTACACCAGATTGACTGCATCACTGTGGTGAGTATACCCCTGAAATAGAGGTGTACAGGGGAAAAATCGGACCAGTAGTAAAACCCCCTCCAACTAAATGTACGATTTTGTTGTGTCTGAAAGTAGTGTGTGTGATCCCCTCCTACACATAGAAAACACCAGGCAGAGTGAAAATGACAAAACGAAAAAGCAAAATGCAGTCTCAAACATATAGTTCACCAGAAGCAAGTATAGGAGATACTGAAATAGAGGACCCCAAAAGTAACACACCAGGAATCTGTGAAAAGATATCCAGTGAAATAAAACAAACAACTGCATCAGGCTATAGAGGAAATCAAATTAGAAATACTCTCCCATGTAAAGATAGAAATAACAACATTAGTAAAGGAGTTGTTGAATGCAGCTAAAGAAGAACTAGAGAAAAATGTACATGAGCATGGGAAACTGATTGAAACTTTGAATGAACAATATAGCAAAGAAGCAGAATTCATGAAAAAAATATCAAAGAGACATCCAAGAAACAAAAAATTCTATTGAAAGTGTGCAAAAACGCCTAAAGGAAGCTGAGGATAGGATTTTGGACATTGAGGGCAGGATCACAGTTAGTGATCAGGAAAGGATAGAAATTTTAAAAATAACAAAGCAGCATGAAATGACAATCCATAACATTCATGATGATGCCAAAAGCAACAGTATAAGAATAATGGGCATTAGTGAAGATACAGGAGTCCAGGCAAATGACATACGTAAAGTATTTACAGAAATAATAGCAGAAAATTTTCCAAACAAGGGGAGAGTATCTGATATGCAAGTAAGTGAGGTATATAGAACAACATACAGTCACAAGCAACAGAAATCCACACCCAGACACATAATAATTAAGATCAGAGACATACAGCATAAAAACAGAAGATTAAAAGCTGTCAGAGAAAAGACACAATTCACCTATCAAGGAAAGCCCATTAGAATCACGGCAGACTTTTCAGCACAAACCCTCAAGTCAAGAAGAACTTGGAGTGAGGTATTTCAAACCCTGAAAGAAAACAACCTTCAACCCAGACTGATGTACCCAGCAAAACTTTCATTCAAATTTAATGGAGAAACAAGATACTTCCATGACAAAGATCAACTGAAGAAATTCATGTCCACCAAACCAACCCTAGAAAGAGTACTGAAAGACATACTAGACAGAGATAAAAATGACTACAATCCCCAAATCAACAACAGAAAGAAACTACCAGGTAGGATAAGCAATTAAATAAGAGGAAAAGCAGAAAGAAACAACTGGAACATAACATGGCAAAGTGGAGCCAGTATATTTTAGTGGTATCCATAAATATAAAATTCCTCAATTTACCTATAAAAAGAAATAGATTGACAGAATGGATCAAGAAATAGGATCCCAGAATATGCTGTGTAGAAGAAACACATCTGACCCAAAAGGAAACTCATAGATTAAAAGTCAAAGGATGGAAAACAGTATTTCATGCAACAGGAACCCAGAATAAAGCCGGGGTAGCTATTCTATTTGCAGGCAACGTGAACCTCAAACCTAAGATGATTAAAAGAGATAGAGAAGGTCACTACATACTTGTTAGTGGTAAAATTCAAGAGGAAGAACTAACAATTATAAATATATATGCGCCAAATACAGAAGCACTCAACTATGTAAGACATTTACTAATGGATATGAAAAACCAAATACACAAGAACACAATTATAACAGGAGATCTTCACAGCCCACAGTCACAATGAGATACATCCACTAGACCAAAAGTCAGCAAAGAAACAACAGACCTGAATCATACCTGTGAGCAACTGGATTTAGTAGACATTTAAAGAGTGTTCCACCCAACCACATCAGAATACACATTCTTCTCAGCTGCACATGGGGCATTCTCCAAAATAGACCATATATTATCCCATAAAACATTCTTAAGTAAATGCAAAAATATTGAAATCATACCACGCATAATATCTGATCATAGTGCACTGAAATTGGAAATTAATGGCAAAAGAAATTGTAAAACCTTCATAAATAGATGGAAATTAAATAACAGCCTTTTGAAAAACCAGTGGGCTACAGAAGAAATTAAAGAAGAAATAAAGCAATACCTACAATTCAATGAAAATTCAGAAACAACATACTGTAATTTGTGAGATGTAATGAAAGCGGTCTTAAGAGGGAAATGTATAGCAATAAATTGTGATATCAAGAAAACAGAACACGCACAAATGGATAACGTAATGCTCCATCTCAAGCTTCTAGAAAATGAAGAGCAAGCTAAACCTAAATCTCATAGAAGAGAGGAAATTGTAAAGATTAGAGCAGGAATCAATGCAATTGAAACAAAAAAAACAATATAAAGAATTAATTAAGCAAAAAGTCGTTTTTTGAGAGAATAAAGAAAATTGACAAACCCCTAGATGACCTTATAAAAAAATAAAGAAAAAACCCAAATTCATGCAATAAGACCTGAAAAGGGAGAAATTACTATCGATCCCATGGAAATTCAAAAGATTATGAATACCTACTTGGAAAATCTCTACTCACATAGAGTGGAAAACCCAGAAGAAATGGACAGATTTCTAGAAACATATGAACTACCAAAACTCAACCAAGAAGATATAGCAATTTTGAACAATCCAGTATGAGCTATTGAAGTTTAAAATGTAATTAAAAACATACCAACAAAGAAAAGCCCATGTACTGATGGATTCACTGCTGAATTTCACCAGAAATTTAGAGAATATTTGATGCTACTACTCCTTAAGCGCTTCAATAAAATTAAGAAAAAAAAAACAATCCTCCCTAAATCATTAATGGAAGCAATTATTACTGTGATACCAAAACCAGGGAAAAATCCAACCAGAAAAAAGAACTATAGGCCAGTCTCACTAATGAACATTAATGCAAAGATTCTCAACAAAATACTGGCAAACAGAATGCAGCAAATCATCAAGAAGATTATACATCATGACCAAGTGGGGTTCATTCCAGGAATGCAAGGATGGTTTAACATATGCAAATCAATAAATATAATGCACCACATCAACAGAGCCAAAAACAAAAAGCACATGATCATTTCAATAGATGCAGTAAAAGTTTTTGACAAAGTCCAACACATGTTCATGATAGAAACTCTTCACAAACTCGGATTACATGGTGTCTACCTCAACCTTATAAAGGCCATATATGACAAACCAATAGCCAACCTTATACTAAATGGACAAAAACTGAAAGCTTTCACTTTAAAATCAGAAACAAGGCAAGGATGTCCACTATCACCCCTCCTTTTCAATATAGTTCTGGAAACACTAGCCAGGGCAATCAGACAAGAGAGAGAAATAAAAGTAATAAAGGTAGAGAAAGAAGAAGTTAAATTATCACTATTTGCAGAATAGTTGATACTTTATGTAGAAGACCCCAAAAAACTCCATTGAAAGACTACTAGAGGTAATAGAGAATTTCAGCAGTGTAGGTGGATACAAAGTCAATGCTCAAAAATCACTAGTATTCCTGTACACAAAGAAAAACTCACTGAGAGAGAAATTATGGAACTATCACCCTTTACAATAATGTGTAAGAAAATGAAATACTTAGGAATGAACCTAAGTAAACATATAAAAGACCTATATAGTGAAAATTATACATGCTGAAAAAGGAGATTGTAGAGGATATTAGTCAATGGAAGGACATTCCTTGCTCTTGGTTAGGAAGAACCAACATTGTGAAAATGGCCATACTCCCAAAACTGTTATACAGATTTAATGCAATCCCAATGAAAATACCATTGACATACCTCACAGATCTAGAGAACACACTACTAAAATTCATTTGGAAACAGAAGAAACCTAGAATAACAAAGGCAATTCTAGGCAACAAAGGCAAGCAGGAGGCATCTCAATTCCTGACTTTTTTTTCTTTTAGAATTCTGTATTTTTGCTACCCTTTTTTGTTTTATTTTTTTCTTTTCTTTAAATAAAATTTTAAAAATGTATAATTGCCATTGTAAAAAAGAGGAAATAGGAAGTGCTATAAAAGAAATAGCTGCATGTATGTTTAGATGTGTGGGATTGATGACCATATTTCTAGGTTCTTGTTGGATTTTTGAACAGATCTGTTTGCACTCTCACTGCTTGAGTGTCCACTTTGTGTGCTTTAATTTTGTAAGTTGAAAAGCTATTTCTAAAAAAAATATGTAATGTATCAACTAGTGATTTATTACTGTTTATCTTCTTTTCTTGATTTTCTGTAATATTCTACATTTTTTCTGTTTTTTTCTCTTTAAATAAAAAAAAATTGTCAAATGAATAAAACAATCAATTCCTAAAAGAAAAAAAAAAAGATTTCGACCTACCTTTTGTTCCAGGAGTTTTAGTGTTTCTCTTTTTATATTTAGATCTTTGATCAACTTTGACTTTACTTTAGTGCATAATATTAGGCATAGATAAAGTTTTAATTTTTGGCATATGGAAAGGCATTATTTCAAGCACAACTGGTTAAAAAGTTTATCTTTCTTCCAGTGAATGTGTTTGGCCCCTTTGTCAAGGATAAGGAGGCTGAGTGTGCTTGTATTTGTGTTTGTGTCTTCTAATCTATTCCAGT
The DNA here is from genome assembly GCA_004027455.1 of Hydrochoerus hydrochaeris. NCBI lineage: Eukaryota > Metazoa > Chordata > Mammalia > Rodentia > Hydrochaeridae > Hydrochoerus > Hydrochoerus hydrochaeris. The sequence continues at coordinate 24,650 of PVLA01015421.1, forward strand.
GATCTTTTATTCCAGGACCATGCTGATTTTATTGTAGCTTTGTAGTATAAATTCAAGTCAGGGATTGTGATGCTGCCTTCCTTGGTTTGTTGCACAGAATTGCCTTTGCTATTCTAAGTCTAGTCTGGTTCCAGATAAATTTTAGGAATGCTCTCTCTAGGTTTGTGAGGTATGCTAATGATATTTTAATTGGAATTGCATTGAATCTGTATAATAATTCTGGAAAACTGGCCATTTTCACCATGTTTTTTTTCTCTATCCATGAAGAAAGAATGTCTTTCCATTTTCCAAGATCCTCTTCAGTTCCTTTTTTCAGACTACTGTAATTTTCACTGAATAGATGTTTTATTTCCTTTGTTAGACTGATTTCTAAGTATTTCATTTTTTGGATGCTATTGTGAGGTGTGTGGTTTCTTTTATTTCCCTCTTAGTGAGTTTGTTGTTTGTGTAGAGGAATAATACTGGTTTCTGAGTACTGACTTTGTATCCAGCTACATTACTGAATTTGTTTATTACATCTAGAAGTCTTTCAATGTAGTTTTGGGGGTCTTCTATGTAGAAGTCTATCATTTCATCTGCAAATAATGATAGTAATGAGTCCTTTCCTAACTTTATTCCTTTTACTTCTCTCTCTTGTTTATTTGCTCTGGCTAATATTTCCAGAACTATGTTGAATAAGAGTGAGGATAGTGGACAGATTTGTCTTTTTCCGGATTTTAGAGTGAAAGCTTTCATTTAACATGACCATTTAATATGATGCTGGTTATTGG
>PVLA01015422.1:0-25415 GCA_004027455.1 Hydrochoerus hydrochaeris
AGGCTAGGTATATGTGTAGAGACTTATACATGTGTAGAACTTCTAAGTAGTTTATGAGAATGGATTATAGTTATTGTAAAGAAAAAAAAGGAAAAGAGTATTCTAAAGGATATAACTGCATGTATGTTTGAGTGTGTGGAATTAATAACCATGTTGCTAAAGTTTTAGTTGGATGGATGAGCAAAACTGACTGCAGTCTTACTGTTTGGATGTCCACTTTGTGGACTTTACTTTTGCAACTTGAACAACTGCATCTAAGAGGAAAGTATGTAATTATCAACTAGTGATTTTTTATTGGTTACTATTTTTTTTGTTTTGTTTTGTTTTGTTTATGAAATTTTGTATTGTTTCTACCCTCTTTCTGTTTCAAAATTTTTTCTTTAAATAAATAAATTTTTAAAAAAAGAGCAAGAGGAAGAAAAGAAAGTGCTCTAAAAGAAATAACTGTATGTATACTTAAGGGTGTAGGATTGATAACCATGTTACTAAGTTTTTGTTGGAACACTGAACAGAACTGTTTGCAGCCTCATTGTTTGAATGTCCACTTTGTATGCTTTAATTTTTTAACTTGAACAACTATATCCAAGAAGACAATATGTAATGTATCAAATAGTGATTTCTTACTGTTTATTTTTTTAATTCTGTATTGTTTATACCCTTTTTCTGTTTTGCTTCCCCCCTTTTTAAATAAAAATTTTTAAAAAGTATTTAAATGTAGAAATTGAAGCACAAGAAACAAATTAATGTGTTTGGTTCCTTATTGTATCTTTTGCACCAATATTTTAATATTTCTAATTTTTCTAGACTAAGCTGATTAGTACCATTTTTCAAAAATGCTGTTCATAAAATTATGATAAGGAGTACCATGGACAGAAAAAGTTGAATTCTTATTTCCTTAAGTATGCACAGATTTTCACAGAGTGAAAAAGGGAGGAGGTTTTCACTGTTCTTCCTCATTCACTTACTTCATTGACCTATAATATACTCAATGTCAATGGCAAAAGGAAATAAAAGTGGAACAGCCCTAAGAACATAGGCAGTCTGAAAAATAACCCCTTCATCTCCTGCCTGATCTTTGGATATGCAAGTAACGTTCAAGCTGTAAACACAAGGAGAATAATAAAACATCCCTGTGCAACTATATTATTTACCTGCCAGACACACATAAACCTAATTCACCTGAACAAAGCAGGCAGAGAAACTGAAAAACATTTGATGGGAGCCTGCTAGGAAACACTCACACAGGAGTTAGAATTTGAATCAACAAAATTTAAGGTGAGATCATAATATTGTTATGCAATTAAAATAAGTCTTTCATGAAAAATAATACTGGTTATATAAGTCATATATACTAGAAAAATATTTTCTAGCATGATTTACACAGAGCCTACTATTAATGTCATTTTAAACATTGAGCTGATATAGAATAAATAAAAAAGCTACCAAGCTATACATTTATCATTTTTAATGCCTGCATGTTAAATTTCTTCCTACAATGAAAGTCTCCCATTTATAAGCTTGCAGGAGTTCTAAGAGTTACCTAAAACCAGCAGTCAATATTAATATGTATGTCACAAAATGTATATTTTTTCCCAAAAGCAAAGCAACAAGAGTAAGTATTTCCAGATCTGATCAATCCTTATCATGTTTGCCTCCAAAAAAGGAAACTGTTATAAGGTTGAGTTGTTTGAAATCTATGTTAATTTGTGGTTTTCTAAATAAATCACTTATCTTAAAATAACATATTCTCTTTTAATATGTTGAAATTGCTTAATAAAATTGCCAATGCATACATACAAAATTCCATTATTTTTTCTTATTTCTTATTTGATTGTTTACTTTCCAAGTTTATTATGATGTATGTCTGCCAGGCCATAATAAAACTGCACCCAGTAATTATATCTAAAATTAATTTTCATTCAAAGAGGAGAAATAAATAAAAAATATCATCTTGTCTATGCTTCCACATAAGATAAAATACCACAATCTGTATCTAAAACACAAAATTATTTCAAGAAAATATGCAGAAAATAAAAAGTATCCCAATACTGCAACAAAAATTTTTAATTTGTTAATCTTATTAGAATTAATCTCCTTATAATTATAAAATGTTTTATATATGTTTTCAGCATCAAATAGAATTTTTTATCCCATGCAAAAAGCAAACTATTTTATTTTCTAATGAGTTTGTTCTTAACTAAGTAACATCTGATGGCAATCATTACCTTCCACTCCAAAACAACAAAGATAGCATGACAATTAATCCTGATAAGTCAGTTTCATTAGATTAAGAAATGCCTAGAACAGAAAAGTATACTCCTGGTTGTGTCTAGGTTGGTCATGGGAGCATCATCTTGAGTCCTATATATGGTCATTTTCAAGTATTCACCCATCCCTTGCTCAGTTATCTGGCTACCACTAACTAAGTAGCTTTGCTTTACCATCCCCTTCTACCATAATATTTATGCCTTGAAGCCAGGAGACTATGTACTGAATATCCTGAAAACATGAGCTAAACTGACATTTCCTCCTTTAAACTGTAGGTTTTCAGGTTTTGTGTCTTATTGACAGGAAAGTTAAATAATACAGAAAATTGGTATGGAGAGTGGGGTCATTGGTGTGACTATAGTTAATCATAGGTTTAGAAGCCTTTGGGACTGGTTTACCGAAAAAGTTTGGAGAAATTTACTAATGTGTGGTAGAGAAGCCTTAGAATGCAATAAGCAAAGCTTGATGGGACATTCTGGCAAGAACACAGAAGCTCAGAATGCTGACATGAGTGTGGAAAATAAGAGCCATACTCAGAAATTTAAAGTCAAGAATAAGGAATCCATTGGTATTTGGACACAGCCTATGTGGGCAGCACTTTGGCAGGAAATTTTTATACATTTGTCCAGATCCAGAGAATTCACTAGAGACTAAGGTTATAAGTGATGGATTAATTGATCTTGTGAATAAAATTCCAAAGCAACCCAATATTCAAGCTGTGGAATTGGTAGTACTGGCTGATTTCAGACAGATTTATAGTGAGTTAGAAGCAAAAAGCAGAAGATAAACTTTTGAAAAACTTAAATTTTGGCTCAGAAGGAAGTATATATAAAATTGGGACTGAAGGAGGTATTGCTTCTAAAGACAGCACAATAAAATGAAACCAAGAACTTTGCAAGAAGACAACAATGAGAAGAACAAACAAGTTGCACTGTGTTTCTGCCTGCAGAGCTCCCAAGGAGATGTGGAAGTCCTTGTCAATAATGACCCTGCCCTAGGAACAGAGGGCTTGGGACACCTCACTCTAAGCTCATCTTCACTTGAGGGTTTGTGCTGAAAGGTCTGCCATGGTTCTAGTGGGTTTTCCACGACAGGCATTAGAATCACCTGAACTGCTCCCAGGCAGTAAGACCACCCATGCATCCCAGACCATCCCAGGCTGCACACAGGGACAGGGGCCTAACCAGGCCATGCCCAGTGACCACCAAGCAGCCAGTAGGAACCGGATTCCAGCTTTGAGCCCTCACTGCACCCTCCGGCTGAATCCCAGCACACAGAAAGGGACTTTGAGCCTGTTCCCAGGCGGTAAGACCACTCGCTGCCTCCCAGACCACCCTGGGCCACAAACAGGGATGGGGGCCTAACCGGATCATGCCCAGTGACTGCCAAGCAGCTGGTGGGAACCAGATTCCAGCTTTGGGTCCTCAGCGTGCTCTGGCAGAATCCCAGCTCACGGAAAGGGACCTTGAGCCTGCTCCCAAGCAGTAAGACCACCTGCTGCATCCCAGACCACCTCAGGCCACACACAGGGAAGAGGGCCCAACTGGGCAAGGCCCAGCAACCCCCAAGCAGCCAGCAGGACTGACCATGATTCCAGCCTCAGGTCTGACCATGCACTCTGGTGGAATCCTAGCACACAGAAAAAACTTGGAATTTAGCTTCCAGGTGATTACAGCAGATTAACTGTGCCATCATGGTGAGTATGCCCCTAAAATAGAAGTGTACAGTGGGTAAATAGGGGCAGTAGTAAAGCCCCCTCCAACTAACTGTAAGACCTTGGTGAGTCTGAAAACAGTGTGGGTGACCAACACCTACACACACAGAAAACATCAGGCAGAGCGAAAATGACAAAAAGAAAGAACAAAATGCAGCTTCAAACATCTAGTCCACCAGAAACAAGTGCAGGAGACATTGAAATAGATGACCCCCAAAAGTAACACACCAGGAATCTCTGAAAAGATAGCGAGCTACATAAAAAAACAACTCCATGAGGCTATAGAGGAAATCAAATTAGAAGTACTCTCCCACGTAAAGACAGAAATAACAACCATAGTAAAGTAGATGCTGAGTGCAGCTAAAGAAGAAATTGAGAAAAAGTACAGGAGCATGGGAAACTGATTGAAATCTTGAATGAACAATATAGAAAACATGCTGAATTCATGAAACAAAATGAAAGAGACATGCAAGAAACAAGAAATTCTATTCAAAGCTTGTAAAACCACTTCAATGAAGCTGAGGATAGGATTTCAGACCTTGAGGACAGGATCACAATTAGTGAACATGAAAGGATAGAACTTTTAAAAATAACAAAGCAGCAGGAAGTGACAATCCAACAGCTTCAAGATGATGCCAAAAAAAAAGATGATGCCAAGAGCAACAATATATGATTAATAGGCATGAGTAAAGGGGCAGGAGTCAAAGCAAATGATGTAGCCAAAATATTCACAGAAGTAATAGAAGAAAATTTCCCAAACATGGGGAAAGAGTCTGATATGCAGATAAGTGAGGCATATAGAACACCGAACACTCACAATCAACATAGATCCACACCCAAACACATAATACTTAAGATCTCAGACATGCAACATAAAAATAGAATACTAAAAGCTGTTAGAGAAAAGACACAACTCACCTACCAAGGAGGGCCAATTAGAGTCACAGCTGGCTTTTTATCACAAGATCTAAAGTCTGGAGGAGCTTAGAGTGAGGTATTTCATGCCCTGAAAGCAAACAACTTTCAACCCAGACTGTTGTACCCAGCAAAACTTTCATTTAAAATTAATGGAGAAACAAGATACTTCTATGACAAAGAACAACTGAAGAAATTCACATCCACCAAACCAAACCTAGAAAGAGTACTGAAAGACATACTACACAGAGAGAAAAATGACCACAATCCCCAAAACAACAAGAGAAAGAAACCACCAACTAGGATAAGCAATTAAATAATGGGAAAAGCAGAAAGCAAACAAATGGAACATAACATGGCAAAGTCAAGCCAGTACATATTAGTGATATCCATAAATGTAAATGACCTCAATTGACCAATAAAAAGAAATAGACTGTCAAGAAACATGATCCCACAATATGCTGTATACAAGAAACACATCTGACCCAAAAGGAAACTCATAGATTAAAAGTCAAAGGATGGAAAACAGTATCTTATGCAGCAGGAACCCAGAAAAAAGCAGGGGTAACTATTCTATTTGCAGACAATGTGAACTTCAAACCTAAAATGATTAAAAGAGATAAAGAAGATCACTACATACTCATTAGTGGAAAAATGCAAGAGAAAGAACTAATAATTATAAATAAATATGTACCAAATACAAGAGCACACAACTGTGTAAGACAGACACTAATGGACACGAAAAACCAAATACATAAGAACACAATTATCACAATTATAACAGCCCATTGTCACAAAGAGATAGATCAACTAGACAAAAAGTCAGCAAAGAAATAACAGAACTAAATCATACCTGTAAGCAATTGGACTTAGTAGATGTTTAGTGTTCCACCCAACCACATCAGAATACACATTCTTCTCAGCAGCACATGGGACATTCTCCAAAATAGACCATATATTATCCCATAAAACATTCTTAAGTAAATGCAAAGGTATGGAAATCATCCCAGGCATAATATCTGACCATAGAGCACTGAAATTGGGCAAATTTCAAACTGGGAAATAAATGGCAAAAGAAATTGCAAAACCTGCATAAATACATGGAAATAAAATAACAAACTTTTGAACAACAAGTGGGCTACAGATGAAATTAAAGAAGAAATAAAGCAATACCTACAACTCAATGAAAACACAGAAACAACATACTGTAATCTATGGGATGCAATGAAAGTGGTCTTAAGAGGGAAATATAAGGCAATAAATTGTCATATCAAGAAAAGAGAATGAGCTCAACTAAACAACCTAATGCTCCATCTCAAGCTTCTAGAAAAAGAAGATCAAGCTAAACCCAAAGCTCATAGAAGAGAGGAAATTGTAAAGATTAGAGCTGAAATCAATGCAATTAAAACTAAAAAAACAATACAAAGAATTAATGAATCAAAAAGCTGGTTTTTTGAGAGAATAAACAAAATTGACAAACCCCTAGCTAACCTTATCAAGAGAAAGAAAGAAAAAACACAAATTCATGCAATAAGAACTGAAAAGGGGGAAATTATTACAGATCCCATGGAAATTCAAAAGATCAAGAATACCTACTTTGAAAATCTCTACTCACATAGAGTGGAAAACACAGAGGAAATGGACAGAATTCTAGAAACATATGAACTATCAAAGCTCAATCAAGAAGATATAGCAATTTTGAACAACCCAATTTCAGCTATTGAAATTGAAAACATAATTTAAAACTTACCACAAAGAAAAGTTCAGGTCTTGATGGATTTACAGCTGAATTCTACAAGAAATTCTGAAAGATTTGATGCCAATACTCCTTAAACTCTTCAATGAAATTGAGAAGAAAGCAATTCTCCCTAAATCATTCCTGGAGGCAAATATTACTCTGATACAAAAGCCAGAGAAAGATCCAACCAAAAACGGAGAATTACAGGACAATCTCACTAATGAACATTGATGCAAAGATTCTCAATAAAATACTGGCAAATAGAATGCAGCAAATCATCAAGAAGATTATACATCATGACCAAGTGGAGTTCATTCCAGGAATGCAAGGATGGTTTAACATACACAAATCAATAAATGTAATACACCACATCAACAAGCCAAAAACAAAAACCACATGGTCATGTCAATAGATGCAGAAAAAGCTTACAGCAAAGTCCAACCCATGTTCATGATAAAAACGCTTCAGAAACTCGGAATGCATGGTGTCTCCCTCAAATTTACAAAGACAGTCTATGACAAGCTAACAGCAAACATTATACTAAATGGACAGAAACTGAAAGCTTTCACTCTAAAATCATGAACAAGACAAGGATGTCCACTATCACCACTCCTTTTAAGTATAGTTCTGGAAACACTAGCCAAGGCAATCAGACAAGGGAGAGAAATAAAAGGAATACAGATAGGAAAGGAAGAAGTTAAATTATAACTATTTTCAGATAACATGATACTCTATAGAGGAGACCAAAAAAAGTCCATTAAAAGACTACTAGAGGTAAAAAACAAGTTCAGCAGTGTAGCTGGATACAAAGTCAATGCTTAAAAATAAACAGCATTCCTGTACACAAACAAAAGCTCACTGAGAAAGAAATTATGGAAATATCGCCCTTTAAAATAACCTCTAAAAAAAATGAAATACTTAGGAATCAACCTAACTAAAAATGTAAAAGACCTACATGCTGAAAATTATAGTGTACTGAAAAAGGAGATTGAAGAAGATAGTAGAAAATGGAAGGACATTCCTTGCTCTTGGCTAGGAAGAACCAACTTTGTGAAAATGGCCATACTCCCCAAACTGTTACACATTGACATACCTCACAGATCTAAAGAAAACACTCCTAAAATTCATATGGAAACAGAAAAAACCTAGAATAGCAAAGGCAATTCTGGGCAACAAAAGCAAGGCAGGAGGCATCTCAGTTCCTGCCTTGAAACAGTGCTATAAAGCCACAGTGATAAAATCAGAATCATACTGGCAAAGAAATAGACCTAAGGATCAATGGAACTGATAGAAGATGCAAGCACAACTACAAAGACACTCAGCCACCTGATATTTGACAAAGGGGCTAAATATGTCCACTGGAAGAAGGCCAGCCTCTTTAGTAAATGGTGTTGGAAAAACATGCCAAAGACTGAAACTGGATCCGTGCATATCACCATGTACAAAACTAAAGTCTAAATGGGTCAAAGACCTAAATATTAAAACAGAAAGACTAAATCTACAGGAAGATAAGGTAGATAGAAGTCTTGGGGACATAGGGGTAGGCAGAGAATTTATGAACAAAATGCAAACTGCATGGGAAACACTTCAAAGAATCAACAACTGGGATCTCATATTATTGAAAAGTTTCTGCACTTCAAAGGAAATCACCAACAGAGTGAAAAGAAAACCAACAGAGTGGGAAAGAATTTTAACCAGCAACCCCTCAGACAAAGGACTTGTGTCCAGAATATATAAAGAATTGAAAAACATCAAGCCGCCCAAATTCAAAGACCGACCCTCTCCAAAATGGGCATCTGAGATGAACACACAGTTCTCAGAGAAAGATATACAAATGGCAAATAAATACATGAAGAAATGTTCACCATCACTGGTCATTGGAGAAATGCAAATTAAAACAACATTGAGACTTCACCTCACTTTGGAAAGAATAGCTGCCATCAAGAAATCAGCTGATAACAAATGTTGGCGAGGCTGTCGGGAAAAAGGAACACTGCTCCACTGCTGGAGGGAATGTAGACTCATGCAACCATTATGGAAATCCATACGGAGAATTCTCAGAAGACTAAGATTGGAAGTTCCATTCAATCCAGCTATTCCCCTCCTGGGTATTTTCCCAGAAGAACTGAAAAGTTCATATCACAGTAATATATGTGCACCCATGATCATAGCTGCATTATTTGTGATAGCTATATCTTGGAAACAACCAAAATGCCCATCAACTGCAGAATGGATGAAAAAGATGCTGTATTTTTACACAATAGAATATTACTCAGCTATAAAAAAGGATGATCTTGAGGCCTTCATAGGTAAATGGAGACAAGACTATCCTCATTAGGGAAATGAATAAGAATGATATTTATAAATATTACATTGTGTCACTAGTGTAAAAAGTGGTAAGAACTATAAGAGTAATAAAACCCAAACTGTGTAATAGCTATTGTAAAAAAGAGAGAATAAAGGGCTCTAAGGGATATAACTGCATGTATGTTTGAGTGTGTAAAATAGATGACCATATTGCTGAATCTTTGTTGGATCTTTGAGCAGAACTGTTTGCAGTCTCACTGTTTGAATGTCTACTATGTATCTGTTAATTTTGTAACTTGAACAACTACATCCAAGATGATGATATGTAATTTATCAACTAGTCATTTCTTAGGTTTTTTTTCTTTTTTCTTTTAGAATTCTGTATTACTGCTACCCTTTTTCTTTTGCTTTTTTTTCTCTTTAAATAAAATTTTTAAAAATGCATAATTGCTATTGTAAAAAATAAAGGAAATAGGAAGTGCTATAAAAGATATAACTGCATGAAATTTAAGTGTATAGGATCAATAATCATACTTCTAAGTTCTTGTTGGGTTGTTGAACAGATCTGTTTGCAGTCTCACTGTTTGAATGCCTACTTTGTATGCTCTAATTTTATAACTTGAACAACTATTTCTAAAAGGATAATATGTAATTTATCAACCAGTTATCTCTTACTGTTTATACTTTTTTTAAATTCTGTAATATTTCTACATTTTTCTGGTTTTTTTCACTTTAAATTGAAATAAATAAATAAATAAAAATAGAAAAAAAAAGAATGAGAAGAACATAAGTACATCTCAAAAGTCAGCAAGACCCAACTCATCACAATCTTAAGTATATAAATTGTAAACTTTTATTTGAAAAGAGAGTCATTTCAAGAAAGGGCCCCTTGGGTACTGGTTTCCTGGGATTCATTCCATTCCACCAGGCACTCAGGGACTCAGAAACTGCTGCAGCCATGGCTCAAAGGGGTCAAACTACTGTTCAAGCTACAGATGACTTCAGTAACATCTACATGATGCTGATTTTACTGGTATGTATAATGCAAGAGTTGCATATCATGGTTGTTTTCCTACAGATGTCAGAAAAAGGTCTGGATAGCTTGCCAAGGAGTCCTTGAGGGCAGTGCATGAGTTGTTAGAATGACACCAAAGTTACAATGGAGACCTGCTAACAAAGATAATCCAATCTGGATCTGTCTTTCTTTCTCCTATAGTACTAAAGCAGTGTGTGTGTGTGTGTGTGTGTGTGTGTGTGTGTGTGTGTGTGTGTTCCTTATCACATTCTCTTTTTAAAAATCTAAATGACATACAAATTTGGGGTTTTTCATAAAGTCTTTGTAAATTAATTATGCAGCTAGTGAAAAATCAGATCCTCTAAAGATAAAACACTGTCTAACCAAAATTGTGGTACTAGTAAGCCTGGCAATAGGGATGACCCCAAAGCAGAAATGTCATGATTGAAGGGACGGTGAAGAAATTCTATTTGCTTGAGAAAAAGATGCCTGATTGATAGGTAGAATGATAAAGAGCCTCTCTGAGAAAAACAACTCATATGCTAGAATTTAACACCATAGAGAAGACCAGGTAAAAGGAGAGGAATTCTCACAACCCAGGAAGAAACTGAGGAAAAAGAAAAAGAAAAAAAATTTGAAAAGAAGAGGTGTGGATGGAGGGCTGGAGCTGGGCACTCCCATCACTGCACTGGGCACATCTTAGAGTTGGGTGACTCACAATTGAGCTGAGGTCATGGCGCTGCCGAGAGTGGGGGCTGGTGAGCCCAGGATCCTTGGTGGGAGAAGGTGCTGCAACAAGGAGTGGAAACAGTTAATTGAGCTGCACGGACTTTGGTGTGTGCCAAGAACTGGGTTCCCCAGAGCAGGATGACTGGCTAGATGACATATTGAATTTGGGCAGATCAGGCTTAAATCAATGGCTGAAGTGACTTCAGTCAGTAGCTCCTTGCCCAAAGTGGATTGGTGGGATCTGCTTGGGCTGGGCCATGCCCCTGGTTGGGACACAATAGCCAGGGTTGAGGCTGTCCTGAACCTGGACATCTGCAGGGCACACACTAACATGCTGAAGACACTCACTGGTTGACTGTCTTAGAGGGGAGGGCCAGCCCACATTGCCCCTGCATTTATCTCACAGATCAATAGCAAAGTGGAGAGGGCAGCACTCTCCTAGACAGTATACTGAAGAAAAACTGTAAGCAATATGAAAAGGTCCTGAGATCTCCACCATTCACCTGTCTGAAAGAAACCAGAAACATGACAAGACAAAGAAACAACAAAAAGCCTCCAACTGCTGACCCAGGGAAAATAAGTCCAGAAGTGGTAAATACAGAGGTAATTGAGGGTAGCAAACATGCAGTACCAGACATGGCCTCATCGGAAATAAAGAAATACTTCTGTGACCTCATCAATGAATTTAAATCTGAAATTCTAACTTGGGTGAAGCAAGATATAAGAAGATTAATAAAAGAAATGCTGGGCACTCATCAAGAAGACACAAATGGAAGAATGGAGGAACCCAGAGAAAGGAGAGAAGCCTTTGATGAAGAATGTAAACAAAATCTAGAATACATGAAACAGATCCAAAGAGAATATCAGGAAATTAAAAACTCCATTGAAAGCTGGCAAAACTTCTTGGCAGAAACTAAAGACAGACTTTCAAAACTTGAAGATAGATTTGCAATCTATGATCGCAAAAGGAAGGATCTCTTAAAAATAACAAGGAACCAGGAAGTAGTGATACAAAGGCTAGAAGATGACAAGAGGATTTATAACTTAAGAATAAAAACCATGAATGAAGAAGCAGGGACAAATACAAATGAAATAAAAAGGCTATTCACAGAAATAATTAAGGAAAAATTCCCAAGCATAGGAAATGGAAGTGATGCTCAGATATATGAGGCATACAGAACTCCAGCCAGCTATAACCAAAACAGATCTATATCCAGACATATAATAATCAGTATCCCAGTAATCCATTACAGGAACAGAATATTAAAAGCAGTCAGAGAAAAGAAACAGATTACCTATAAAGGAAAACTCATCAAAATCACAGCAGACTTCTCAATGCAAACTATCAAATTAAGAAGAGCTTGGAGTGAAATAGTCCAATCCCTGAAAGAAAATAACCTCCAACCCAGATTGATGTACCCTGCAAAACTATCTCTCAAAATTAATGGAGAGACAAGATATTTCTACAACAAAGAGGAACAGGGGTGTTCGTGACCACAAATCCAACCCTGCAAAGAATATTGAAGGACCTTCTAGAGAAAAGAAAATCACCAAGATTCCAGTGGTAGAAAGTCCTCAATGAAAGGGGCAGGCAGTGGAATGAAGGAGAAAAGTAAACAACAATGACAGAAAAATAGCATAGCAAAGATGAGGCAGAGAAGATTGGCTATATCGCTGTTTTGTCTTGACTGATTTTATTCGAATCTGGTTTGCTTGATAGTATCAAGTCTGAGAGTAGAGGCAACTACTCTGAAGATGACAAGATTTAACAGGATACCCATTCTGGTTTGATTATTAACTGCCTTTGAAGTCCTATAATGTCTCCAATGTTTGGTTTTTATTAATAGTGCTATGTACCGCTATATTTAATTATACTATGCCTGACAATTTTATTGAAAATAACAAGAGACATCATAGTAACTACTGTAGATCACCTAGTATTGTGGCTTTATATGTCCTTTTCATTTCATGTTTTTCTAGGAATTTGTTTTGTTGACTTGTTTTGATTTGTTTTTCCCTCCAATACAGAAAGGCTAGATATACATGTAGAGATTTATACATGAGCAGAACTTCTAAACAGTTTATGAGAATTGATTATAGTTATTATAAAAAAGAGAGAGAGGAAAAGAAAGTATTCTAAAGAATATGGCTGCATGTATGTTTAAGTGTGTAGGATTGATAACCATATTACTAAGTTTTTGTTGGATAGATGAACAGAACTGATTGCAGCCTCACTGTTTAAAAATCCACTTTGTATGCTTTACTTTTGTAACTTGAAAAACTACTTCTAAGAGGAAAATATGTAATTATCAACTCACAAAAAAAGAAATTCTATTCACTTTTTGGGTTCAGAAGTATATCAGGAAAACAGCAACAAAGACAGGGCCAGGGAACAGATAGAGACTTCAAGGTCATGCCTCCATGATCCACGTAGATACATCCAAAAATGTGCTTTACTAATCCCCTAGGGGCCTCCTAACACAATAAAGTTGATACTTAAGTTTAATTATCATATCCTTATTGAATAAGATCCAAGATGACTCATGCCTCTCTCTTTGCCATTACCCACATCAGACCCATACAATCAGTCATACATCATGCCTGGGTAAACACTCACAGTAAAAACAGAACTCAACATAGGAGCCATCTCCAGGTTCACCTGCTAAACAAGTTTGTCATCTTAAATCTTATTTTCCAGATTCCCAGCTGGAGTCAAACTCCACTATTTTAAGTCCAAGCTCTAAGCTGGAACCCCTAAGAAGAGGAGATCAGAGAAAGGCATTGGCTATATATTTTTTAAAATATCTCTTCACCAATTTTTCTCCTCTTCACCTTCATAGATAGGTCTGAGTGAAATACTTCCAAAGTCATGAAGTATTTCAGTACAGTAGCCCCCTGTTATCTACTGTGAATGTGTTCCAGGAGTCCTAATAGATGACTAAAACCATGAACAGTATCTAAAGATATATATATCACTTTGCTTTTATCCATATACACCTGAGATTAAGTTAAATTTATAAATTAATTGTACTCAGAAGTTAAAAATAGTAACAAATAAATCAGAACAATTATAGCAATATACACTAATAGAAGTTCAATGCATGTGATCTCTTACTCAAAATAATCAATTATACTTTTACCATTTCACTTAAAGAAAACATTTTGTGTCTTCTGTTTGGCACACTGAATTGCCAGAATCACTGCTCTTGTGCTTTGGGACTGTTATTAAGTCAAATAAGAATTTCTTGAACCTAAGTCTTTAGATACTACTGTGATCTGTAAGTAACCAAGGTCGGTATTGGCTAGTAAGTACTAACAGGTGTGAATACACTTGACAAAGGGATGATTCACACCACATTTGATAGAGATGGGTGGCAAGAGATTTTATCATATTACTTAGAAAACTTTGCAGTTTAAATTGCATGAATTGTTTATTTCCATAATTCTCCTCTCAATAATTTTAGACCACAGTTGAATGTGAATAACTGAAAATCAAGAAAAAAGAGGAATGCTATATTACATTTTATGTTTCATTTCATTTCCTAATATCACATATATTGCATCTGAACAACTAATTGAAATTTTTATTTTAATTTTCTTTAATTTAAATCTCTTTTTCTCCCTTAGACACACACACACACACACAAGAATAATGAAATGGGACCATTCTGTGCTTATTTTATCCAGAGAAGACTATAATACATTTGCATAAAAAGAAATTATTATAGAATGTTGACATTCTGTATAGTTCAAGGACTTAGAAAAACTCCCTTGGAGTAACATTTAAATGAATAAGTAAATAAATAAATATAATAATAGTTCCTTGAAAGATAATAGAAGTCCATGATAAATTTTAAGTCACATGTAATAATTATTAATACGCCTGAATAGCTGTTATGCCTATTTATGAACATTTGCTATAATTCACACTGGCTGAACACCATCAGCATATCAGCTTTTATAGTGAGCAAACAGAAGACTAAGTTCCATTCTTGTGTGTATTTAATAAATATTGATTTCTTGTTTAGGTTTCAGACAAGATTTATCGACATGGCAATTCCATATTGTCTGAGAAGGATTAAATTTTTTATTAGGTCTCCAAACTAGAAGGCAGTGTCAATACCAGCCTTGGTCACATGCATCTATCATGAAATTCACTTGAATAGCAGATTGAAGTTTCCATAAAACTGTTGGCTCTGTTTCGCTTTTCATGTGAAGACAGAACCATCCATTTTTCCTCCAAGCAGAAGTTAACAAGTCTAGATACAATGCTCAATCTAACAACAACCTTGGGATGAGCCAGGTGTCTGCAGAATCAGTGGTGAAAAGAGAACAGCACACTAACATGCAGTCACTGGACTGCCACATGAAGAGAGGCAAACAGCACTGTGTGTCCTGGTCACATTACCAGAGGAAATCACCACACTGACTTACACACATAAGATTTTCTCAGGACTCACCAGCAATTGTGTTCTGAGGGAAAATGCAAGTAAATATTCAAGAAATTTTCTTGTTTCCTTACTTGTTTATTGTTTAATCTCCCACTAAACACAGAGAAAAAGAGAAAAATGCTGTGGAGGTCTTGAGAATAACCAATAACTGAATTGTCAAGAGAAATTACGAGTCCACATTTGAGTGTCCCAGGAAAGAATGGAGCCTTCTTAGGTTTTGCTGTATTTGTTTGTTTCTTTGAAATCATGTATACAAAATTTTTACATGGATAGCACATATGGTATTACTTTATAAATGGCTATCTTTATTATTATCATATTATTATAATAAACTTCCAGCAAAGGAATATTTTAAAAATAAAAATTCTTATTTAAGGGAAATATATTCAAACAAAAAGGATATATATGTATATATAATTTATTGGAAATATATATATATAATAAGATTAAGCTAAAAATAGATAAGAATAAGCTGTAAATAGGCAATTTTTACTATTTAGTAGTTATGGACTTCACCAAAGATGATTCATTATGCTCCATTTCGCCATATCCTCAACAAGGACATTCTAAACAAAGAAGTTTGATCCTTCTAAGTTACCAAGGCAAATGCTTTTATATTACCCTAAAAAAGCAGTGACTTATCCACAACATTGCCTGGTACAGAGTAAGTGATCTTTAAATAATTGTTAATTTAATAAATGAGCCAGAGAATAATGTTCTTGCATTTTTGCCAATGAGCAATAAGTACATTTTGAATGGAATAATTGTGTCTAAGCATAAAAGCCGTAGAATCTGTCAAGTAAAGAATCCTACTGTCAAGTAAATGCTATCTAACTTTGAAAAATAAGGTTAATTCAGCTTTGATTTGTCTTACAATGTAAGTAAAATCATGAAAAGAACAGCTTTACATGAAAAGAATCTAAACAGCTTTACATGGCTCACTTCCCTCTCTTACCAAATCAAACCACTAAAGTAAATTTTGGACACTGTAAAAACTTTTACATAATTCTTACATGAAAATGACATAGTTTAATAATTGGTCTTATAAACTGCTTCTCAAGACACTATCCTGAAAAACATAACTATTGAAGACGGTAATGATCATCAGAGTTAATGGTGTAGTATTGCATTACTCTTCCAACCTATAAACTTTGTGGTCTTCCTCGATGACATCTATCTTCTCCAACTTCTCCGAAATCAGTATATCCTTCCAAATCTATCTTTAAATTTCTCTCATATCTGACTATCTTGCTTCCTTAGTTATCAAGACGGTTTCATTATCTCTGTTATAGAATGCAACATTCCTCACCTGCTTCTATTTTGCTTCGCTCTGTGAACTGCTCTAAGATTGCCTTCATTAAAAAGCATTGATTATATAATCACATCTCCTTCTCATTGAAAACATTTTTCAGATCACTACGGTTCTCAGAAAAAGTTTCAAAATATTTAACTTGTCACATTATCATTCTTCGAAACTTGACCATACTCTAGCATTGGTGGTGAACCAATGGCACATGTGGCAGTGGGCACACAAAGACCTGAATCAGCATGCAAGCCATCTCCCCAGCTGCTGTGCATCAGGTAACACTTGTTCTTTTTCAACTAAACCCTCATTATTCAGGTTTAATATCAATGCTGGCACTTTGCAATAAATATGTGGTTTGGAGCTATAGTTTGGACACTCAGTCTCTAAAAGTTTCACCATCACTGCTTCCTAACATCAGCTTCTGCTTCCACTCAATTCCTTGGAACTAATGATCTTATTGAATTTTACTTTTATATGATGTTTAATGTTTATGAGTGGTTATTCATGCTACTTCTTCTGCACGTAATTCTCCTTGCTGTAATACTCCTCCATATTGTCCAAACCCAACTCAATTTTCATTTCCTGGGCGAAATCTCCCCCATTCCTTCTAGGCATGGACACTCTTTCCTTTGTGTTGTTACAAGGAAGTTTACCATTAAAAAAGAAGAAATGAAATACTGAAACTAAAAAATTAAAACCTAGGGGAAGCATTATGATTTAATTACAAAGTGTCCCCCAGAGACTCATGTGTTGAGGACTCCATCTCTATTGTTGCAGTAGTCAGAAGTGGGGCCTAGAAAGGTGACTGGTCAGGAGAGTGCTAAACTTAGATGTATTCACAGCAGACTGAGCTATAAAGTAGAGCCCATCTGGGGGAAATAGCTCACTTATGGTATGCCTATGAAGGGTATAGCTTGTCCTCCACCTCTCTCTCTCTTCACTCTCTTTCTTGTTCTTGTCTCCCTCTCTTTCTCTCTTGCTCTCTCCTTCAATTCTTGCTTCTTGGCTGAATGAGGTGAACACCTTTGCCCCACTATTCTCTTTACTGTAATGTTCTGCCTCACTTCAGGCCCACAGCAGTGTCATTAGCAAACCATGAACTAAAACCTTTGGAACCATGAGCCAAAATGAACTGTATTCTTTTAAATTGTTTTTCTTGGCCAGAGGGTTTAGCTCAGTGGCATAAATGCCTGCCTGGCAAGCATGAGGTCATGAGTTCAGTCCCTGGTACCAAAAAAAAAGTTTTTCTAAAGATTTAGTCATAGAGACACAAAGCTACCTTACACAGAAAAAAGACAACAAGAATTCCCAGAAAAATGATAAGAAGAATTTCCTGGGACATAAGTATCTGGGAAACCAACCAACAATTTAGAAATCAGGAGGATAGACACTGGCAGGAGGCAAAGACAAAGCAGGGTGCAATTGTTTTCATTAACTGAAAGGAAATGTGCATAAGTCAGTGTGCCAAAACAATCCCTTATACTCATGTTATCTTAATAAACCATTTTAATACCATGAGATTAGAAAGTTAAAATCAAAGTTCAATTTTTAACAAAATATGGTACAATTTATGGGAATTTTTATAATATTAAAATGTTTCTCAAACATAAAGTATTTCATTATGAAAGTAAAAGTTATAATGTTATACATGAAAACCTTTAGTGTTAGATCATATGTAAAGTATCTAGGAATATATTGTAGCTGAGTAACTTAAATAAGTAACTAAATTTTGATAGGTAATGGTAAATAAATAATAAATTTTCTAAATAACAATTTACCTACACTAAACACACATAGTGATTCTTAATATGAGTTACTCCAAAAACAGTCTTAGACTTAGACGCACTAGATTTATGTGGACAGCTAATCTCAAGAAGCAGAAGGAAGGAGGCAACATGAAACAAGAATTCTCATTCCAATAACCCATTTACATAGGCTGTGAATAGCTGTAATCACAGTTACATCATTAATAGTAAATTATCTGTCACATTGCTCATAACATCAAACCTTGCTCAAAGTCAGAAATTCAATATGTAACTTAACATATTAACAGAAATAAAAGGATATAGTCATTTCAATTAATTGAGAAAAATAATTTTATTTAATTAAATACTTGTTTGATAGAAAATGTAAAATAATGATAAACAGTTATCTGTTCAACACAAAAAAAACTCTATTGATCAAGAACAGTTGTTAGTATACCTACAGTGAGTGCTTCAGAAGCACTGTATTTAGAATGGGAACACATACTAATACCTATGCGTGGAGTTCCTAACCAATGTAATAATATCCAAAAAGGAAAGGAATTATAAACATCAGAAAAGCAGAGTTAAAGGTGATGTTATTTGGATGATTTCAGTCTTGTAATATTCAAAACAATTAACAGATAAAACATAGCTATAAGTTCAAATAAGTTGGTGATTTATTTATTGGAAATATCATAAATGAGAAAGAGTGAATTAAAAATGTGATATAGCTTATTTAACACATTTTAGGTGAGTCCATTACATAGCACTAGACTGGGCACAAGGACACAGCAGAAAGCCAGAGTGTCAAACACTTCTGGACATGGTGGTGCACACCTGTAATTCCAGCACTCGGGAAGCTGAGGCAGGAGGATTGTGGCAAGTTTGAGACAAGCCTGTGTTACAAAATGAGCTCAAGGCCAGCCTGAATTGTATAGCGAGACCCTGTCAGACAGAGAGAAAGAGAGAGAGAGAGAGAGAGAGAAACAGAGAGGGTGAGAGAGGTAGAGAAAAGAATATGTCTGCATTTTTGAAGCTTATATTGTACTTAACAGGAAAAAAGAAAGTGAGAAGGAGAGAAAGATAGAAAGAGGGAGACAGAAAAAGAGAGAAAAAAGGAGAGGGAACTAGGAGAAAAAAATCTAATCACTGCAAGAAAAACTGAGGTATCTTGCAATAAATAAACCAAACAAAACTTTCATGAAAACTCTTTGAAGAAAATTATCACACATTACTGAAAAATGCAGTATCTAAATAATTGAGAAATGAGTTCTTGGATTGAAACAATACCAGAAATATGTCAATTGATCTATAAATTAAAAATAATTCCAAACAGAATACAATAATTGAGTAGCTAAACATTTATAGAAAAATTTCAAAATGGTCAATAATAAAAAAAAAACTTTTGAAGAATGAAAGGAATTATTGAACCTAAAACAATCAAGACTCCACTAATTATAATCTACAAGACAATGTTACTTTGACCAAGGATAGAAAAATTATAGATTAGAATAGAAGGCACAGAAATAGACTCAGACATACTTAAAAATGAGAGATTATATACAAATCATGAGAAGAAAGTTCCAATATTCAACAAGTGGTTAGGAGTAAAATAGACTCATCTGTATGAAAAAAAAGCATGAAAGAATAACATTTTTCCCAGCACTGAAGAGGCTGAAGCAGGAGGATTGCCTTGAGTTCAAGACTAGCCTAAACTACATAGCAAGACCCAATCTCAAAACAAAAATTAATATTTTTATAATCTCATGATATAAGTTTCTTACAAAAGATATTAAATAAGTACATAAAAAGGCAATGCTTGATACATTTCGGCTCATTGAAATTACAAACTTACAAAACAGTAGACACTAGGAAAAGATAGAGGCAAGCAATCCCACCTG
Organism: Hydrochoerus hydrochaeris; assembly: GCA_004027455.1. Lineage (NCBI taxonomy): Eukaryota > Metazoa > Chordata > Mammalia > Rodentia > Hydrochaeridae > Hydrochoerus > Hydrochoerus hydrochaeris. The sequence goes on from PVLA01015422.1 coordinate 20,090, forward strand.
TCAAGAGAATATATTTAAAATGCATACAACCTTCAAATCATTCACATGCAAGATACTTACAGTATTCACAAATCAATGTAATAAACAATCTTATGAAAAAATAAGCAAATGATGTAAACTGGTGATTCTCAAGTGACGAACACAAAGTGACAATAAACAAAAGAAGAGGTGTTTAGATTCACTAATAGAAGAAAAAAGAAAAAAACAGATAATCAGATTGGAAACAAACAAGCAAAACTCTGTAAGTATGTCTCAGTATTAAGAGATGTCAAGTGAAAATTGTTTAAGTTACTTCAGAGAGAAATTTGCTATTGTCTAAAATAAAAGGTAGGACTGGGCACATAGCTCAGTGGCACAGCTCCTGCCTGGCAAGTGCAAAGTCCTGAATTTGATTCTCAGTACCAAAAAATAAAAAAGACAAAAATACTCTGAATTAATGCAATTTCCCCTTGCTTAGACACACTACTTGACACCTACAATTTTAAAAAGAAGAGGTTTAAATTGGCTCATAGTCTCAGAGGGTTCAGTCCTTGGTATGCAGGCTTCAAGGCAGAAACATCAGAGGGGAAGGGCCTGACAGTGCAAAAATGCTGAATGCATGGTGCCTAGGTCGCAGAACAAAGGAACAGAGTCCAAGAGAATGGCACAAAAGACTAGATGTACAAAGGAGAACCCAAGCTCACGCCTCCACGCCTTGCACAGACACACTTGGAAGTGTGTTCCACCAATCCCCTGGACAAATGCCAAGCCAATCAAGCTAATATAATCAACTTTAAACAATACACTCATCCCTTGTCACCTTGACACCCCAACACACATCTTTAAACCATACTTAATCTCTAAATAAACACGAGGTCATAATTCCATCTAACATAACTATTTGCCTATAACTGAATTGCAGTAACTGCTTCCTCAAAATCTCAAGGGTACCAGATTTTTCAAAAGTCCAAGTCCAATAACTATTCTGAGACTCAAGGAAAACTTTTAGATGAGAACCTCTATAAAATAAAAACCGAAGAAAAACAAAGGCACATGATAAACACTCCCACTTCAAAGGGGAATAGGCAGATGGAAAAGGAGAGCAAGACCAGAACCCAACCAAGATGCACATGAAGTCTGTGCACAGCCTTTGAGACACATAGTAGTAAAATGTGAGTCCTAGAGAGCTAGTGGGGCCCTACCTCTGTAGGCTTGATGGCTGTAGCCCACATGGCCTCTCTCTTGTGCTGGCTTCATGCACACCCTGCAGCTTTCCTCAGAAGACAACTCCTATACTTTAGTTGTCTCCAGCTTCCTGGTGTCTCCACTGTACCTACAGCTTCCTTCCAAAGCTTCACTCACTGCCCTCTCAGGGCTTCCAAGCTTGGCCTCCAAGCCCTTCTCAGAAATCTAGGCGGAAGTCTCTGTGTCCTCACAGCTCTTGCACACAAAGGCAACTCCAGGATCTGCTATCAGCAGAAGCAGTAACCAGATCCCCTTGGATAATAGCTGCTACAGTCTCTGAGAACCTAGATAGCTGAACACATTGAAATGAATCCCAGGAAACCAATTTCCTAGGAGGCCTTTGTTGATCGTGAGTCCCAGAGTCTCTTCTCAAAGGAAAAGTTTATGCTTTTGCACCCATGATCCCAGGATTGTTGGTTGCTTACATAAACTCAAGATATCTTTCTTCTTATTCCTGTACTAAGACCTTGATTTCCTTTTAATGCTGCCAATATATTTAGTAGCCACATCTTCTTTATACTTCATCCCTTCTAAGCTAAACTAACTTTTTCAAAGATTTCTACTCTTTTTCTCTGATACTATCACCATAAATATGGCTAAAAGGAGCCAGTGATATTCATGCCTTATCCTGAATGTTAGGCTGTCTTTCAATTTCCTTTACCACATCAATGATCCTTGGTCTTAATTCTTTGACAAAGTCTCAGGATGTGAGCAAAAATGTAGATAATTTTGTCTGCAGCATGTAACATATAAGGCCTCTAGTTCGACTCCCATTTGAGTTATTGTTACCAAAAACTGAGCCTGGACTTTACTGTCCAGGGTTACTGTCCTATCAGCCTACTTATGTGCTCTGCTCTGAATGACCAACCAAATCCTGCTTAAAGCATTTGAAAGTTTCTCTAGTCCAGGTCTCCAAACCTTTCCAAGCACCTGCTTCAATTCAGTTTCAATGACTTCTAAACCATATGATCCTAGAGATCAATGACCCCACCCTTGGTTTCAACTTTCTCATGATGAGACACAGTATGATACAATTTAAATGACAAGAAGATTAATTTGCCTCAGGGTCTTAGCATATCTAGTCTTTTATCAGCTGGTTCAAAGCAGAAACATGGCAGAAGGGCACAGAAGAGCAAAAATACTTAGTTTCTGACAGCTAAGAAGCAGAGCATGGGAGCAATGCCTTAGAAGAGGATGTAAGGAACCAGATATACAATCCACAGTCACACTTCTATGACCCATTGTATTAGTTAAGGATAGCTAAAAGAACAGAATCAATATAAAATACATATGCAGTTATACAAGGGATTTATCAGAATGAGAAGGGGCTAAGTCCCAATAGCTGTCTGTAGAATAAAAGGCAAAAGAATCCAAAATGGCCATTTGTATGCGGAAGAGCCTGAGCATTCAGCAGCAGTAAAAGGTCAAAGGCTTGAAAGTTCACTGCAGAGTTATTGGTGTGAGTCTGCATTGGAAACCCCAAGATTGTGTACTGGAAGGCTAAAGAGTCTGTCCTAGAAGCCCAAAGAGATCACCAGTTTCTGAAGGCAATGGTGAAGGTTAGAGCTCCTCCAGAAAAAAAAAGGAAGACTCATTTTATTCTTTTTTTTTTTTCATTTCCTCCAGGGTACAAGTCTATTGATTGTCACTACCCATATCCACATCTAGAATAAGTCTTGCATCTTCAATTTAGGGGCCACAAGTCAATCATCCATGGAAACACCTAGAACCGTATTCATCTGCTAGGCAGTTCTTACTCAAGTCAAATGGACGTATCACAGCACAGTTAATGATCACACCCACCCAGACACACCAGGAATGTGCTCCACCAAAACCCTGGGATGTACCAAAGCCAATTAAGTTAACAAATTGAGAGTTAACTGTTACTTTCTCATCATCCACAACCTTAAGTATAGAAAGAAATTAAAGAAGCTGTAACAGGGCTTCATAAGAATACACGTATAAAAATAATCATGTTAGCATTGACCACTCAAATTATTTACATGAATTATTTTACTCAAAAAGTTCAAATCCAGATATCCCAGTCCAACAATTTGATGAATGAAAGTCACAAAGGTGAAAATTTTCAAAATTGTAAAGCATGTACACCATCCATTTTGCTATAAAGCATTTAAAATAAAAAGAGAATACTACATATTTCAAGTACAAATTAGCAAAATTTTAAATTTAACTGTTACTTCTGTCTCAGCCAATATTTGAATCTTCAAAATTAATAAAGTCTTACAAACCTTTTAAAGTTATTAAATTATTAATTTAAAAAACAGTAAAAACTCAGAATTTTTCAGTTCACTTGTTAGAAGTAAATGTAATTACTTTTATTTATGTCTCTTATTTTGAGTTCACTTTTTTTTAATTTTTAAAAATTTTTTTTAAAATTTTATTTAAAGAGGGAGGGAAGCAAAACAGAAAAAAGATTAGAAACAATACAGAATTTCAAAAAAAACAGTAAGAAATCACTATTTGATACATTACATATTTTCTTCTTGGATATAGTTGTTCAAGTTACAAAATTAAAGCATACAAAGTGGACATTCAAACAGTGAGGCTGCAAACAGTTCTGTTCACCAATCCAACAAAAACTTAGTAACGTGGTTATCAATCCTACACACTTAAGTATACATACAGTTATCTCTGTTAGGGCACTTTCTTTTCCTCCTCTTGCTTTTTTTTAAAAAAAAAATTTTATTTAAAGAAAAAATTTTGAAACAGAAAGAGAGAACAAACAATACAAAATCTCAAAAACAAAACAAAACAGAAAAAAAAAAACAAAAATAGTAACCAGTAAAAAATCACTAGTTGATAATTACATACTTTCCTCTTAGATGCAGTTGTTCAAGTTACAAAAGTAAAGTCCACAAAGTGGACATCCAAACAGTGAGACTGCAGTCAGTTTTGCTTATCCATCCAACTAAAACTTTAGCAACATGGTTATTAATTCCACACACGCAAACATACATGCAGTTATATCTTTAGAATACTCTCTTTTCCTTTTTTTTCTTTATAATAACTATAAACCATTCTCGTAAACTACTTAGAAGTTCTACACATGTATAAGTCTCTACACATATACTTAGCCTTTCCGTATTAGAGGGAGAAACAAATCAAAACAAGTCAGCAATACAAATTCCTAGAGAAACACAAAGTGAAAAGAAAATACAAAAACATAACACTAGGTGATCTATGGTAGTCACTATGATGTCTCTTGTTATTTTCAATAAAATTGTCTATATTATCAAATATAATATAAACTTAGCATTGCTTTACACTATTAATAAAATCTAAACATTGGAGACATTATAGGACTTCAAAGGCAGTTAACAATCAAACCAGAATGGGTATCCTATTGAGTCCTGTCATATTCAGAGTAGTTGCCCCTACTCTCAGACTCGACACTCTCAAGCATACCAGATTCAAATAAAATCAGTCAAGATAAAGCAGTGATAGAACCAATTTTCTCTGTCTTATCTCTGCCATGCTATTTTTCTGTTGTTATTTGTTTCCTTTTTTCCTTCATTCCACTGTCTGTCCCTTCCTTTGAGGCCTTTCTGCCATTATTCCTGGAACCATGGTGATTTTCTTCTCTCTTTCTCGAATGTCCTTCAGTATTCTTTGCAGGGTTGGATTGGTGGTCACAAACTCCCCCAGTTCCTCTTTGTCGTGGAAATATCTTGTCTCTCCATTAATTTTGAGAGACAGTTTTGCAGTGTACATCATTCTGGGTTGGAGGTTATTTTCTTTCAAGGCTTGGAATATTTCACTCCAAGCTCTTCTTGATTTGATGGTTTGCATTGAGAAGTCTGCTGTGATTTTGATGAGTTTTCCTTTATAGGTAATCTATTTCTTTTCTCTGACCACTTTTAATATTCAGTTCTTGTGATGGATTTCTGGGATCCTGATTATTATATGTCTGGATGTAGATCTGTTTTGGTTGTAGCTGGCTAGAGTTCTATATGCCTCATTTATCTGAACTTCACTTCCATTACCTATGTTTGGGAAGTTTTCCTTAATTATTTCTGTGAATAGACTTTATATTTCATTTGTATTTGTTGCTGCCTCTTCATTCACATATTTTATTTTTAGG
>PVLA01015423.1:0-25413 GCA_004027455.1 Hydrochoerus hydrochaeris
CTACATACACATACTACACAGGCACAATACCACACACGCACACACACCACACATGCACACACACCACACACACCACATACACACACCACATACACACACACCACACATACTACATACACATACTACACAGGCACAATACCACACACACAACACACACACAACACACGCATACACACTACATGCATGCAAACACACACCACACACACACACACCACACACAAAACACACGCACACACACTACATGCATGCAAACACACACCACATACACACACCACACACACACAACACATGCACAAATGGGCACACACACACACACCACATACACACACACACCACATACTACATATACATACTACACAGGCACAATACCACACATGCACACACAACACACACACAACACACACATACACACTACATGCGCACACAATACCACACACACACACACCACATACACACACACACCACATACTACATACACATACTACATAGGCATAATACCACACATGCACACACACCACACATGCACACTACACACACACACACACACACCCCATACATGCACACACCACACATACACTATATACACACACACATCACACATGCAACACACCACACACACACACCACACATGCACATACCACATACACACCACACACACACCACATACACACACCACACACACACCACACCACACACACACCATACACACACACACCACATACACACACCACACACACACACCACACATGCACACACACCACGCAAGCACACCACACATAACATATACACCACACACATGCTGTACACACACCATGTACCACACACATGTGCATACACATATCACATATATCATATACCACACACACCACATATCACACACACACTAGACAGCACACGCCACACAGACACACACACTGTACCCCCCCCCACACACACACAGTATGATTCCATTCTGGTGAGGCCCGTGGTATAGACAGTGGGGCCCCAGGAGGTCCCTAAGGAGGGCAAAGGGAAGCCTGAGCCCAGGGCCGGGGTACAGGTGTGCTGACTCCCATCACTGAAAGGCATTTCTGGATGCGTCCGGGGAAGACATAAAGAGGTTGATTGGGCAGAATTTTAAGGTCTTCCTCGCTCAGAGAAGCAGTGTAGCCTCCGAGACATGCTTCTGGCTTCCCTTTGATGCATTCGTGGCGCTCGGTGGGGATCTGTGAGCTGCAGCCCGAGGAGAGCAGGTATGAGGTCGGGGCCCTTCCTCAGGGCTGGGCGACGGCCACCGCAGCTGGCAGCAGAGCCCACCCACAGGGAAAGGCCCAGGCCACAGGAGGACGGGCTAACGGGCGGGCGGTGCAGGGAGCGGCCCAGCACACTGCGTCTCTAAGGACCTTAGGAATTCTTGACTGTGTCTTTGTCCTGAACCTGTAATTGTCTTTAAAAACACAATTTTAAAATTATGATTTTCCTTGTCTCTTTCTACTTAGGTTATTTCTCCTACCTTGCCTCGGTTTGCATACACCCTGTAGGGGTTCTTAGGTTCCTATTCTGTTTACTAGCAGACTGTTGGATGACTAGCAGACTGTTTATTGACCCTGACCCTAACAGCAAACTTTGACGGTCCTGGCACTCTGCAACCCTCCCCAAGTGCTGTGACACCCAATGAGCTGAGGAGAGGGAGCTGTGGGGGCTGGGGGAGCTGCTGGGGCTCCCCTCCCTTCTTCATGATCCCTTTCCTCGCTTTCCTCCCTTTGCTCTGAGCAGCTGGACTGTCCGGCATACAGCAGTCACTTGCTGCTTCTCGGTCACCAGTTGCTGGCTCTGTGTGGCATGTGACCCCTCGGGACCTCGCTCAGTGGGGTTTGTTCCCTTCACGGGTCACAGCGGCCCCCTTCCCCAGCCTGTTTGGGAGTGAGCATGTGACCCAGTACTGTGTGACCGCCAGGAGGGGGTGCTCAGAGGCCTTGGGGGCAGTGCCCCTCTGTGTCTCACAGGGGGCTGGAGGACGGGACATGTTCTTCCCCTAGGATACTCCTCTTGGGAGTAGCTGTCCCACAGTGAGGAGGGCCTGGCCCAGGAGAGGACAAACACAGCACCCCCTGACACTGGGAGCTGCTGGGCCACCCGTGTCCATGTCCTGCAGTCGGAGTGGACCTGTCTTCTGGTTACAGCATTTGTCCTGTGGGCGGCATGGCCCGTGACTGGACCCATCTCTCCCAGGCCTTTTGCCAAGGGGGAGGTTTTCCCCCTGCACTGGCTCAGGGTAGACTGAGAGCCAAGGAGCTGGGAGCTGCTTCTGAGGAGGGCTGAGGCCACGGCTGCAGGCTGCAGGAGACCACAGGGCATGGAGCCCTGCACGGCGCCTGGGTTGTCTGGCAGATGAGTCCCTCAGACCTTTCAGCACCTGGGGCAGTGACTACCCCCAACCAGGGAGCCAGAGCCTAAAATAGCAGCTGGACGGGAAGGTGGTGAGGACCAGAAGCCCAGCTGACTTGCAGAGAAGGAAGGTCAGGGTGGGCAGACGGCCAGCATGGACCCAGAGGTGGGAGGCAGGGACCTGCCCAGGGCACAGAGAAGCACTCTGAGCCACAGAGGCAGCTCGAGGGTCAGCCATGGGTGAGGCAGAGTGTGCTGGGACCACGGTGTGATGGGGACATGGCACAGGAAGGAGCAATCTCACTTTCATCCTTGGACTCTGGGGTGGGGGGTTGCAGGTAGGCTCGGAGTGGAGGCAGGGGGGTCAGTTATAGCTCTTGATCATGCAGGAGAGCAAGGGTCAGTGGGGAGGGGATGAGTTCCCTGGGGCCTGTGCCTGCTGAGGGGATGGTCCCCGAGTGCCCCGTGGACCTTTCACATCTAGAGGCTTTGGTTCACGACCTCTTGGTCCAGGATCAGGGCTCCCAGAGGACAGCTATTCTGGGCACCAAGACAGCCCTGGGCTCCCGCCTTGCCTGGCTCCGCTCCACCTCTTCCCAGGGCCCCGGATGAGTGGCCAGGCCCAGCAGTGGCACAGGGAAGGAGGGCCGCCCACAGCCGCAGAGCTCAGTGCTGAGGTTAGCGGCTTTGAGGCCTGGGACATACTTTCCCCTCTCCATCCTCCTTCCTTATCTGAAAAAAAGATTTGAAAGTTGCCTTAAAGGTCGTATGTCCTGTTATCCAAGCACTCTTCCAGAGCAAGTGCCAGGAAGTGCGACATGGTAAATAAACAGGAAAGCGGTGCTGGTGTGGTCACCCTGGGAACCAATACCCTCGCCAGTTTGGTGCTGGAGCAGGGGGAGGATGGCTTGACTCCATACGCTGTCTTGTCCTCAAGGCTCATGAAAACCAAACTCACACTGATGTCAGCGCTGTAGCCATAGCTGGAGTTTGTTCAGCCCAACTGTGGCCCAGGACCAAGCGCTGCACATACACACAGCCCGATTCTTCCACCTCTCATGCTCTGAATGCAGGGGCAATGTTTCCTGCTTTATGGTCACCCAGGAAATAACCAGGGACACAGAGCCTACCAGGCCTCCCATCCAGCCATTCTCTGCAGCTGGCCCAGGCTTGTGGGTGCCTCAGGCAGGAAGCTATGCAATGCAAGAAGCTCTTCAGCAGCCCGAGAGACTCCTCTGTCACCCTGCCCCTAGCTCTGGACCAAGAGGTAGACTCACAGTGGTCCAGGGCAGGGACAATGACCAGCCTCAGCCGCTGCTCTCCATGACCTTGCCTGTAAGTCTCCTGGCTGTGGTGAGTAGATGCTTTGCTGACCTCCAGCCACAAGGATGTCATAAATTGTGAACACACAGAAATTCCAGACGCTGGGAAGACTCTGGGGGCTGCAGTTGTCAGGACAGTATGAAATGTGAGTCTAGCTAATCCCAGCTCTGAGAGAGGAGGCTTCTGCTGCATGGTAGGGAGTCTCCCCCCATAACTCAGCCAGGGCTGGGCCTGGAGACGCACAAGGAGGAGACCTGTGGCCTGCGGACCTCTCCAGACCCTTGTCCCCCCTCTACCCCATCCTGGAGTTGGAGAAGAAGACAGCAGAGCCCCCAAGCTCTGCCCTCTCCATGCCACACAGGGTTGGCTCTACACCTGTGCTCTGCATCACTGTCCCGTGTGTCTTGGGCACCTGAGCCATCAGCCAGAGTCTCCGTCCTTCTGTCCTTCTTCCACCCTCTTCCCCCACTGTCCACAGCCAGATCAAAGCTCCCATGCGCAGCAGCGCCTCTTACCCCCTGCCGTACCTACAAACGCTAGGACTGTGGTCTCCTCTCTGCGTGGGGTTCTCTGCCTCAGCTTTTCCCCTGTGGTGATCTGCAGTTGGCAACCTCCATACAGGTCCAAGGGGACCCCCTGTACCTCCCGGGGTGCCTCCTCCGCCATTGCACCATGTGTCCATCCCGATCAAGGTTCACAATGCTACGTTGGTCTGTCTTGTGCATGGGAGGCCAGGCCCCCTGCCCACAGCGACAGAGGGAGGGACCCTCTAGGTGGCTCTGGCCCTGCCAAGCCTTTGGGTTAGTCAGCCTCATGGGGGTGGGGGTGACATAGGTGACCTTGGCTGCAGCCGTAGGGGGTACCAGTGCCTGGGCCTCTGCGGAGCTGCTGGGAGACACCAGAGCTCTGGCCATGCAGACAGGGAGCCCACACTGTTCGAAGTTGCTGGGTTTAGCATGATCTGTTACCCGGCAACAGGTACGAAGGCCCAGTTCTAATCCTCTAAACTCCAGCCTTCTGTTGTGTGGGGCTGTTTTCCCGTTCTGTGGCTTGAGCGTTGCAAACACGATGGTTTTTCCGCTTCCGGGCCCTGAGCCTAGCACGTTACCTTCCTGGCCACTGGGCTGCGGGTCCCCTGGCTTTTGGTCAGCTCTGTGTTGGAACCAGTGCGGCCCCAGCAAAGCTCAGCCTTCTCCTCTCAGTTCCCTTTTGCTTTTGGACCTTTCCAGCTCAGCTTCTGGCCTCACTGCTCCCTGGACTCCACGGCAGCTGGAAACATCAGCTCTGGGCTCCGACAACCGCCTGTCCTCTTCCCACAGCTGTCATCCCTGCTACCTTGTGTCACCCTCTGGGTGCCACTCGGCTGCCCCTTAAGACCTTTCGGGAACAGTAGACCTTTGCAAGTTCCATCCTGGCTTCAGACCACCCTGAAGACTGACATCGGGATTCCTCCATCCAATGCCCTGGCCACGGAGGCCGCCCAGGCCCTGTCCCCGCACCATCCACCTCCAGGGACACCCGTTTCTGTGGGTGCCTCTTCTCTCCTCCCAGCACTGCTGTGTGTGCGCATTCTGCTATACAGAGGTCACCTCGGCCCTCGGTGGGTCCTCACCCATTACGACCTCTCCCTGGGCTGTGCCCTGACCTGGGCTGCTGACCTGGGTTCTGTATATCAGCCTTGCCCTTACTGCCGAGGTTTAGGGCTATGGAGCTGCAGTGAAAGAAGGAGTCTCATTTTGGGGACACCCTTGGCTTCTATTTTGTTCCTTTACCCCAGAGAGGAGGCAAAGCCACCCCAGGCCAAGGATGGCTCTGCCTCGGGTCCTGAGTCCGAGGCAGCACTGACCCCATGCAAGCCCTGTGCTCCTGAGGAAGAGAGGTCACCTTGTTGGACAGGTTATGCTGCCCAGGGTGGGCTCAGCAGTTTGGCCCACAGGGTGAAGAAGCTGCCTGGTGTGTGGTGTGTGGGTGTGCGGGCCGGGAGGGGCCTCTGCCCACCGGCCTGGAGGAGCTGCCAGCAGCCTGGGGCCACCGGGGGCTGCTCAGATGACGGACCCGTCATTGCCACCTGGCTCCAGCAGAGGGCGCAGTGTGGTGTCCTCCGGCCAGGCTGCCTGAGCCAGCTCCAGCTTGGCTGAGGTCAGTGTGAGGGTGGACAGCCAGGCCTCCTGGGTGTGTCTGTTTCTCAAGGGGCAGCTGGACTATTGAGTCCGTGGGTTACCACAGGCAATTTCAATGAAGCCACCTTGAAAGAGGACTGAGCGGGGAGGGACTGCAGGCCAGGGGGTGGCAGGGTCCACCTCTGTGCTGAGCAGGCCCCTGGGCCCATGGTCTGACCTAAGTGTGGTGGGCAGGAACGGGTGAAGGCTGCATTCTGGAACCTGGTGTCTGTCCTTGGTCCTGCAGAGATGCAGCGAAACCAGATGCCTGCCTGGAAGTTTGGTGCCTGGGTCCCTGGGTAGAGTCCCACATGAGAAAGGTGCGATTCAGCCAAAGGGACCAAGTCACCTTGGCCAGGGCCAGTCGTTTCACTCAGAGCCCCAGAGCAGTGAGGATTGAGCGTGGGGACAGAACTCCGGGTCCTGAGAAGTCCCAGCGCTCTCCAGGAAGGACGGTCTCCCCCTGAGGGAGCTGGTGTGCAGAGCTGTGGCCACAGCCCCCTGCGTGTGGTGCTGCGAGCGACGGTGTCTCTGAACCCACCTGGAACTTTAGTTTAATTATCCTCAAAGACGCCTTGGGTTTTGCTGGGAAAATGGGGATCTGGGGGTAAATTTCAGAAAGACGTCAACCAAGGCTTTGTGTGGCGTCCCTAAGTGTTAGAAGCAGGCCACACTTAACTAGTTCTGCTCATTCGCCCAGCTTCAGCCAGCTGCTAACTTCCACACCCAAAGGACTCCTGCCAGCATAGAGCGGCCAGCGGGGGCTCGCTGGGGAAACACGGGCCCTGGGCGCTGTGCTGCTTAGGATGTGAACGAGTGGCCGTGTAGATACGATCGTGGCAATTCCAAGGATGGGGGCAGATGGACAGGGCACTGTCCTGCGAGGTGCAGGGTGGTGACTGCAGAGCAGAACACGGTAGTGGGCCAACGCAGCTGTCATCATCTCATGAGCTCGGCACCCAGGACACCAGGGACCAGTGAGCAGAGGTCAAGCTCAGGGCTGAGAGGGAAATCAACAGGCTGCATGGATTACAATGGCTCCATCTTTCAGATTTAAGGTAGTGTAGCTGGATGTGGTGGTGAAGGCCTGTAACCTTGGTACTCTGGGAGACTGAGGCAGGAAGGTCTCAAGTTCAAGCCCAGTCTGGGCAACTCAATGAGACCAGTCTTAAAAAAATAAAATAAAAAAGGTCTTGGAATGGGATGTAGCTCAGTGAAGTAGGAGCCACTCCTTTCCTGGGCCAGCTGTCTGTGTCACAGCCTCTCTCACGGTGCTGGGCAGTGGTGGTGAGACACAGCTCCAGGTGCCACAGGAGCAGAAGTGTCAGGCTCCCATGGAGCATTGCGATGCTAGGCTGTGTGGGGGGCAAGGTGTGCAATGCATTTTCCTCACACTGGGTTCATCAGGTGACCCTGCCCCAAGTCTACGAATGGTGTGGAGAGACCAGCTGGACCTGCAGACCCGTCCCCACCCAAGCAACCCAGGACCGGCATCTTCCTGTCCTCCTGTTCCCCACCTGAGGGTGGTGGGTTTGCCCTCTAGACAAGCCAGGGGGCCAGCTGGAAGTGTGGAGGCTGGGTGCAGTGGGGAGCAGAGGGCCTCCAGGTCAAGCCAGCAGCCGGTGGACCTGTGTCCCCAGGCAGGGGCTGGAAGTTTCCTGAGAGGGTCAGAGTCCCAGAAGAGACCCAGACCCCAGCTTCGGGAACCCCACAGCCTCACGACCCTGCAATGAATCCCTCAAATCCCCGCACCCGCAGTCCCTGACTGTCAGGTTAGTGGTTTGTACTGGGCATGAGGGCGGCCCCAGGCCAGTGGGGACTTGAAAGAGAGAGCACAGGATAGACAGGAAAAGGGGACCAGAGAGGAGCTGTGACCAGCACAGGACACAAAAAAGCATTAAAGTTAACAAGTTCTATAATAACCGTCTTACTGTTGAATATTTTATACTTATAAAATAAGGACAGAGCCAAGTGTGTGCTTCAGGCCTGTTATTCCAACACTCTGGAAGGCTGAGGCAGGAAGATTGCAAATTTGAGCCCAGCCCAAGGATTTTACTGACTCTGCAGTATTTATAGCGGTTGTCTCATTACCAGGTACTGTGCAGGGCAGGAAAAGCTGTCCACAGTAACAGTAAAAGCTGCGTGGATCTCAGGCCGTGGGAGGGAAACAGGACTACACTTATCCAGAGAGGCCTCCTCGTGGAGAGAACAAACCTGCCTGGAACCTGCTGGCCCACTGTCCATACCTGTACACCCAGTGTCCTGCTGCTGGACAAGAGATTGCAAGCTTCTGTGTCCAGGTCTGAGCGAGCTCCCCGCAGGGAGACAGCAGGAGTTCTAACTCTGCGCTCTGCAAAGGCAGGTCAGGATTGTCCTGGGAGTGGTGGGGTCTCCACCGTGCAGGACCTGGAAGGGGCTGGGCATCCCTCAGGACTGCCAAGGTCCCAAGCCTCCTTGCAGAACTGTGGGGTCCTCTCTGGGGCTGAGCCTCCTTGGCCTGGGGTGGCTTCCTGAGTTGAGTGCTCAATGACAAATGCCAATCCTCCGTTTTCCTTTTTCCTTTTTCTGGGATCTGTGGTGATTTTACTTCCCTCATTTCTGCCTGTGGGGATCTTGCCTATTTCCCTGGTCCAGAAGAGTACCCTGGGGTGGGGTGGTATGGGGAACAAGCATGGGAAGGGGGTGGGGAGCACTCAGTACCTGGGTGCAATGGGCCAGCTCTCCTTGGCCCATGTAGGGGCCGTCAGGATCGAACCCCACAGCCATGGCTCTGTCCCCAGGATTTGTCTCCTATTTCCGCTGTCACAAATTCCACACAGCTAGCTATTTAATGTGGCAACACCGGTCAGCTCCAGTCCTGCAGGTCAGAAGCCCACACTCTTGTGGCCGGGGATGGGTGCCTGTCCTAGGCCTCCAGCCAAGTCCTGTATTCCAAGTACCCAGATTGCACTGCGGGGTGTGTCCCAAGGTCCCATTCTCTCTCTCTCTGGCTTCTCCCAGCTTTAGAGGGTGCCCATGGACCTCCCTTGGTAGCTCTCTTTCTCCATCTTTAAAGCTAGCAAACATGGATATGTTGGTCTGCTTCCCTTTCTGTGATAAACCCAGAGGAAGACAGCTTAAAGCAGGACCGGTTCCTTTGGGCTCACTGTCTCGGGGGGTTCAGTCCTGGCCTCAGGCTCCGCTCTGCACCTGTGTGGGCAGAGCACTGTGCAGCAGAAGCGTGGTGGTGATTGCTTACCTCCCAGCACCAAGAAGTGAAGAGGAGGAGAAGTGGGGGTCCAGGCGTGGTCTGCAGGAAGAGCCCCAGCCAGCCACCTCCTTGGCCATCTCCACTTCCGCTCGGCTGTGAACGCTTTTCTGTCCTACTCCGCTGGTGCGGTCTGAGCCTGCAGGACCTGAACGTGTTGCCTGGGGCTAGGCCTTCTCCTCGAAGCCTCTGGGGACCCTGCACCTGCAAACAGCAGCAGATGAGGTCTCTGCTCCTTCGAGTCCTGCTCTGCCCCCTTTCATCTCCTCTGCGGCTGGGAAAGTCACCCAGCACAGGCTTGCTGCTTCCAGATTGGCTGACAAGCAACCTTACCTCCATCCGCAGCCTTTGTGCCCCTTTTGCACATGATGTGACACCCGTAGGTCCAGGGACATGGACCCTAAGCACAGGTGTTGGGGCACATTTGTCGCCCCACCGGGACTTCTCCTGTTGTAGTGAAAGGCACAGCTGTGGGGCAGGACAGTGGCAGCTGTTGGCTGTGGTGTCTCAGAGGACTCCACTCACCAACCTTCCTTCCTGGGATGTGCAAGTCCTGGGGCGAAGGAAGCGGGTGCTGAGATGAGTGTGGGGCCTGAGCTCTTTGACCTGAGTTCACCCTACCCTGCAAGTCACTCAGAGGGAACCCTCTTCTTAGACACTGGCTCCTCCTCCTGCCCTCTTCAGTGTCCCTGGAGCCTGGGACTTCATTTTCTCATCAGTCAGGCTTCAAGGGCTCTGCCATGGTCATGTGAACTCCCCCCACCAAAGAAAAATGAAGCAGAGAATCTTAGGGTTCCCAGGCAGCTCCACAGGAGTGTTGGAAGATACAGGCTGGGGAAGGAGCCCCAGGGCAGCTGCAGACCAGGGCACAAGCAGCAAGTTCCACAGGGCTGTCGCAACCTGACTGGGAGAAACAGTCCTGGGGTGGGGTGTGGGAACCACGGGGCCAGAGACCTTGGTGCAGGAGGAAGGTATGGGCAGCGCTCTGCGGGGCTGCCAGGCACCTGGGAGAGGGGTCTTCCCATCTGTCTGTGACTCACCTTCTCCAAGAGTCACTGGAAATGCTGGGTCCCGTGCTAGCCTGTGTGCACCTGGTCACACCTGAGACCTCTTCTGTCAGCATGGGGGGCCCAGGCTCAGCTCACCGCAAGGATCCCTAGGTCCCGGTGAGAGCACCACATGCCCACAGTGCTGACCGGCACGGGTCTCATGCTGGCTCTGAATCCCAACTGCACTTTAAAACCAGCTGAGAAACATTAAAAAATGAAATAAAACAATGCAGGCCGAGAGCCAGCATCTACAGGGAGGCGGTAAACCTGAAGGTGATCCTGTCACGAGCCCCAGGCTGCTGGGAAGTGCCGCTGTCTCTCAGTGGGTGGCTGTGTGTGGTCCCTGCCTCACCTCAGACTCCGTCATCTGGGACAGGCTCATGGAACCAGGGTGGTGCTCAGGGAAGGTGAAACTTGCAGTAAATCGTCTGATTATCATCAGGCCAGACGCAATGTAATCCTATGTGAATAATTGTTATACTGTATTATTGAGGGATAAAGGCAGAAAAGAAGCTGCCTAGCTGAGCACAGGGGTGTGAACCCATAATCTCTGCACTCAAGGAAACTGAGGCAGGAGGGTCATAAGTGCACGCTCAGTCCCAGATAGCTCAGTGACTTAGCAAGACCTGGACTCTAACAATAGGGAAGGCTGTAATTAGTACAAAGACTCTAGGTTCAACCCCCAGTACCACTAAAAAATAAAAAAACAAAATTTAAAAATTTTAAAAATAAATTTTAAAAATAAAAACACAAACATTGAAAAAGAAGAAAAGGGGAAAACAAAAGGGTATGAGTCCCTGTACATGTCTAGCACAGACGCATTTTTTCCTGGTGTTTCAGTGCCGAGGGTTAAGTCTGTGATCACACAGCCCCACAAGAGACGCTGGCATTATGAGGTTGCTGGTCTCCACGGTGCAATGGCAAACCCTACGCTTCACCTGGAGCCTGCGGGGTCCCCCGTGGCTCAGGCCCCAGGCTGCTGAAGAGGCACATTCCTAGACAGAGCTGCAGACAGCAGAGCACACCGGCCTTCCTTGTGTGGGTGAGAATGTGTGGGGACTTCACACCGGTCTGGGGACTTCACAGACCAGCCTGAACCCTGAGGAGGAGGAACATGGCCTGCAGAGCCCAGATCTCAGGATGACCCCGTCCACCCCTGCCCAAGTCCAGCTGACCTCCCAGCTTTGAGCTGGTGACTCCTCAGCCCCTCCCCCACGGGTCCCTGTGACTCCAGTTGGTGATCTCCCTGTAGGACCTGGACTCCCTCTCCTGCTGGCTGCCTGACTGACCTCTTGTAGCTATCCCAGATTTGGTGAGGCTCCCAGAGCTTAGCAGCGTAGCTGTACCCGGCTGGCCGAGCCCGTGGGATCTCTCTCCAGGGAGCTTTGTTTCACAAGACGTCTGGCTACAGGACGCATTGGGTAACCAAATGGGGAGCTGGGTGAAGAGTCCCGAAGGACAGTGTGCACTGAATGACGGAAGTCACCAGCAGAGGAGTGGCACCCCGCATAGGGGAACAGGATCTCTGAGGTCCTTGTGGTGGGGGATCGGTGAATGGCAGCAATCGTCAGGTTTACTGGACTATACCAGGGAGAGACCACCGGCTGCTGGGGTCCCGTGACTTCTCTGGTTGACCCTGGATCACAACGGGGTTGCAGAGACAACCCACATCCTTGGCGTGGGTCTGCGGGCACTGACGGAGAGGGGACGAGTGAAGACGAGTGAGGTGGGAGACGTGGTATCAGCCCCCAGGACACGGAAGACAGAGGCAGTAGGAGGAAAGGCCTTGTCTTTCCCCATCTCCTATGGAGAGAACCCAGGAGATTCCATAACAGTGATGCTGATTTGAGGGAAGTTTCAGCACAACATCTGGGAAGACACTGCCACTTTGGCGCCATTCTAGGAGCACAGCTGGAGGCACAGGCTGGCAGTTAGCCAGACCCCGCCAGACCAGCACCATCCTGGGCCTTCAACACTCAACATCATGATCAGTCAAGCTTGGTACATTTGGAAAACCAATGGAATGGGTACAGCTTTGGAAGACTAAATGACTCACGAGGAAGTTAGAGACTAAGGAACAATGAGAATGTTGGTTTGGCACGACACGGAGGAACTTGGAAGGTCTTACATTAATACAACGCGTGTGACCCACTCACTGGCATCTGTAGGAAGGTGATCTCCCGGGCAGAGGGCAGGACACACCAGAGGCTGGGTAAAGGGGCAATGGGAAGACGCTGGCCACAGGGCACATAACCACAGTGAGGTGGGAGAGACCGAGCCCAGGCACCTGTCGCAGGGAAGGTGGCTGGAGTAGGGACGGTCTCTCGTGTCTGCACACTGCAGAATGGATGTGATGCTTTCTCCACTCAAAAGCACTGACCAGCAGGAATGCATTTGTCCACTTGGTGGACGTATCCACAGCGTGATGTCCATGCTCTTTGTGTGTGAATCAGCAATGGTTTTGTCCATTAAACACTAACGGTTAATGTAAAGAAGCACAGAAAACAAGCAACAGGGGATTTGTCCTAAACTTGACAAAAGTTGTACCAGGAAACCTAGAACAAAGCTGGCTTTGGTAGAGAAACATCTCACCCATTTGTTTAGACTCAGGAGCAGGGCGAGGGTACCAGGACTGTGGTCCAGAGGTCTACACCCTCCTCCCCCGTAGGCTGAGATGTTTAAGTTATAGCATTGGGAGGTGACCGGGGCACAAATTGGGGAAGGCTGGCCTTCCTGGGTGTGTCCTGCTCCCATAGAGGACACTGAGGAGAGGGGCACCCAGGAGGGGCCACTGAGAGCGCTGCCCTTCACCTGGCTTGTGAAGCCAACACCCTCTCAGGCCACCCTCCCTTCATCCGGGCTGCGTACTCCAGGCCCCGCCAGGGGGCAGCAGAGGCCAGAGTCCTACGGTTATGTTGGGACAGTAACAATGTCTGTGCTGGAAGGGGACATTTGGCACCCAGCATGACACACAGCACATTCCTGCAAAGCCAGCACAAAGGCAGTTGGTCCGGATGCCCCGTCCGTTCTCTCAGAGACCCTGCTTATCCTCCAGCCTGGGACAGGTGGAATAAGCACAAAAAATGTCAAACAAAGTACACCTGGAATCTCACTGTCCCCACTGAAGTGGTGACTCTGTGCCCCAGCACAGCCTCTGGACAGGGACCAGGAGAGATTGACCATGGACAATCACAAAGTGGGTTCTGGAGGAGGAGCAGGGCTCATGCCCAGCCTCTACTGCTTAGTGGCCGTATGCCTGCCCCCCAGCCTCAGTTTCTCCTCCTCTAAAGCCCCACTGACTGTATGCTCTGACTCACAGCCTTGCAAAAATTGGGCAAGGTGGTGCAGCAAAGTTCTTAGCAGAGTGCTTGCCATGTAGCTCACAGGATTTCTGGTTGTCCTTGTTATTTATAGTGATATTTCTATTTTACACTAAAAAGAAACTCGAAAACTGTTAGAGGGTTTCAAAAGCAGGACAGAATCATCCTAATTCTTTTTTAAAATTGCAGTGTCTCTGGGGACCCATAGGACAATGTCTTCAGGGCAGGTGGGGTGGGTCTCACACCTCCCCAGTGGAGCATAGGGCTGGTGTGCTCAATCTCTGACTGTCCAGGGCAGGGACTGGCTGTCCCTCTTGGCTACTATTCAGCTGGGGGAGGCATGTGGTCCAGAGCCTCCAAGCAGGGCCTGCATCCCTCATCTTGGGGGTGGGGCTGCCAGGTTCTCAGAGGTCACATCAGGTGGGAATGGGATGGGGTTGGTAGCCAGATGGATATAGGGTCAGGGGTCTGAGGCCACAGTTCACAGACACCAGGGAACTAAAATGGAAAAAGGAGTCAGTGACCAGCAAGGAAAGGCCTGCACAGCAGACTACACGCAGCTGCATAGATGTGCACCCTCAGTAGTTCTGGCCCATCCTCAAAGGTACCGCCTCCAGGACCAGGGTCCCACTCCTACTGCCCTGGGTTAGCGGTGCCCATTGACCACTGCTCTATTCCCACTGATTCTGAGAAAGAGGTGCTATTACAGTACCCAATTCCTCTCCCTAAAATCCACCCACCCATCCATCCACCCATCTACCCACCCATTCATCTACCCATCCATCCTCCCATCCATCCATCCATCCATCCATCCACCCATCCATCCACCCATCCATCCACCCACTCATCCATGCACCCATCTACCACCCATCTACCTATCCATCCATCCATCCACCCACCCATCCATCCACTCATCTATCCATCCATCCATACATACATCCATCCATGGACACATCCACCCTCTCATGCGGTGTCTCTTCTGCTGGCATGATTTCTCCAGAGACACTTGACTAACCCAATGAGGGAAGGTATGGGACACTCCTGAAATGCTGCCCACCAGGTTGGGCTCCCAGCTTTACTTCCTTATCTGCAAATGACTTTTTGAATCTTTCTGAGTGCCAGGGAAGGGATGTACATGGTAGACACTGACCATGTGTGGCACATCCCAAGTGACCATCAATGGGGGCCTTTTCCCTGTTATAGTTTGTGTCTAGATGCCCCCTCCAAAGGCTATGTGGTCATGGGGACAGACTTTTCAGACATGGTTGAATCTGGAACTTGTGACTGACTCAGGATCCAGTGCTGGGAAAAAGGGAGGGAGTGGGTAGCCTGCATACAACATAAGAGACAGAAGAAGGCTTGTCTCCTCTCTCCCTCTCATTGCATTTGGTGTCTTCCACTGCCATGAACGGTTGTTCCTCTGCCATGTGACACCCTGCCTTGGAGCCAGCCAATGATGAACTTAAACCTCTACAAACTGTGAGCTAAATAAACCTCTTCCCTTTTAACTTTGAGTGGCAGGTATTTTGCCTCAGCAATGAGAGAAGAGTAACTGAGACACCTGTCCAGTGCTTCATCCCCTGTGCCTGAGCATACACAGGCCCTGGTGCCACTTGATCAAGGTGACCTCCTTGGGGACCCAGACCATGGCTCTGCAGAGGCTTTGGGAGCAGGATTTGGCAGGACTGGGCTCCTTCTGAACCCTGGTGGCCTCTACACTGGCTGCCTGCTCTGTAGGGGGCTGTAGAGGCCTTAGGAGGAGGAGACCCACACCACTTCCTTCTTTGGACCCAGCTCTGGCCCTGGTGGGTGCATCCTGCCTGTGTCTTGTGGCAGAGAGAAGCAGGCTGTACTCTGGTCACACAGGGGCTGTGGGGACAGTGGGGAGGGCTCCCCATCCTCTGTGCCTCAACATCCCTCAATGCCCTCATTCCTTTGGAGTGCTCTTTCCAAGGGTGGCCCCAGCTGGACAGATGCCTGGGAAGCGGGGGACTGCCCAGATCAGAGGGGCCACACCTGTGCTTGTTCTGTGGCCAGCAGACTCCGGCTCCCGTGAACCATCTCTGTGGCTGGAAATCACCGCTTTACCCCGGGCATTGCCCAGACTGCTGAGCAAGGGGTTGGTGCTCCCACCCACCCCTTGGTCTCAGTGCTGGGCCTTCTCTCCCAGGTCCAGGCCCATCCTGGCCTCTGTCCAGCCTCTCGAGGAAGAACACAAAGTCCCCCTGGCTCCTGGGGGAGGATTCTTCCTCCCCCATCCCTGTCATCTCAATGCACCTGGCCTTGCTGTCAGATGTGCGGCTTTGCTTACTGCAGTCTAAGACTTGAGTTTTGTGACCAGGGTGGGAGTTGCTAAACTGAACACAGCAATGCATGCCTTTCCCCTCTGTCCATACAGCACTCTCGCCTTCCCCGCTTCTCCTTCCAGTACGAGGGACAAGGGGCAGGGCCATGGCCTTTGACAGTGCGGCTCTCTGTGACCGTGCCCTGGAGATGGTGGCCGTTCTGCAGCTGGAAGCCCAAGGTCCAGGTGCTGCAGTGTGGTATGGGGTGGGGCTTTCCATGGCCTTGGGGGGCCTGGTCATCTTTTTTTTTCTGTGTTTCCACATAGGGTAGAGCACATCTCTCGTCCCTTCTTATAAGGACCCCAATCTTGTGTAAAGGTTCAATGCTCCTCATAATCACCACCCAAAGTGTCCCCTCCCAGGCCACAATGCTGGGGACATGGACATGCAGTCTTCATGGGTCATGTGCCAGAAACTGCGGGACAGCCACACGGAGACAGCTGCCCGCCTCCTCCTACCTGAGACTGAGCCCACGATGACGATGCTCTGGGAAGCGCGAGGTCATTGTCATCCCAGGAAGACAATGAAACCCAGGGCATAGGCCCAGCCACCCCGTCTTGTCTCTCATTCCCTGGCAGCCTTGGCTTTTAGCACGAGCCCAGCGCAGTGACCACAGGGCATCAACTCCCGTTCTCCCCGGGGATGTTTGCAAATGCATCTCGGCGTTGACTATCTTTTCACACCCTGGGAAGCACCCCAGTCTGCTTGTCACCCCCCTACACACCCAGGCAGCTTGTGTCTTTGCACTTTCCAATCCAGTCTTGGGTTTTTCCCGGTCGGAGAGAGAGGGAGGCGGTGCATGCTCCTCCTTTGCAGTTCACCATCACGACTCCAGGTGGCAGCAGCACCCCAGGTCTATCCTTTGTCTCAGAACCCAGGCTGGGTTCAGAGTGCAGCCTCATTAGCGGAGCAACTTTCAGTACAGCTCAGCAAAGAGACCCCCCAGGGCATACAGAGTGTGACATTCCAGGGTCCTGATCAAGGAGGATGTTTTGAGAGCCACTGTAGCGCTGCGGCTGAGGTCACGCCACCAGACACTCGGCTTCTCTTCAGTCCTTTCTTTCTGTTCACCCTTCCGGCCCAAAGTGCACCAATGGGCCCAGTCAGACAGATCTAGAGTCGCCAAATAAAGGCCTTCTGTGTGCTGGCTCAGCGCGCCCTCCCTGCCTCCCGTCCACACCCGCAGGGTCAGACAACAGGCTTCCTTAGGCACCCATGAAACGTCAGCGCAGCACACTCCCAGCAGGGCGCAGGGCCCAGCTGTGCTGAGCCAGGGGAAGTAGCAGCCTGGGCACTGCACTGGGCAAGAGTGGCACAATGCCTGTGTTACCTCCAGACACCAGACCGGGGTGGGATCCCCACACCAGGGCCATACAGGTATCCAGCGAGTGAACTCTAGGTCCCAGCCAATGACCCTGGAGCAGGGGGACCTGCCCTGGGAGGATCTGGGTCTCCAGCTGCCAGCCACACAGCAGACCTGATGGGAGAGGCTGGGAAGGCCAGGGGGGTGTCTGGAGGCCAGGAGTCCCCACCCAGGCCCGCCCTCTGCCTTGAGCCTCCAGCACTGGAGAGGGGACCTGAGAACAAGGGACACTTGATGCACAGTGGGGGGTCGGGGGAGATCATGAGATGCAGGCTGGGCCAGGACCACGGGCAGTCCCCTTGCCCTCCCAGCAAAGGTCAGGGCTGCCGGGTGTGGCTCTTTCCTTCCGGCTCCAGGATGGATCTGGGCCTCTGGCCCGCTCTCCTGGGGGCCGACCCTGCCCCTCTTCCCTCCTGCTGTCCAGTCCACACCAGCCTCAATGCCTCATTGTGGCTGCAGCTGTGGCCCTGGAGCCTCCAGCTGTCCCCACCCCTGTCCTGAAGGTCCTGCTCTGTGGAGCTGGCAGCTTCTGTTTCTTCCCTCGTCCTGGCTGAGCAGTTTGCCATTCCCTTTCCTATCCTGGGCAGGTGCTGCCTGTGACCCTGTCCCTAGCTGGCCATTTTGTTCTTGTGGGGACACTGCAGGGGAGGCTGCGTGGAAGCTGCTCCGAAGGAGGGGGCCCTTGGTTTCCTATTTGCAGTGGGGAGGTTTGGAATGAGGTCATTGCTAAAGCACCTTCAGGATGAAGCCCTTGTCACCTGGTGGTGAGGAGAGGCTTCAATGCCAAGTCAACAGCACAGTCACCTAGACACTTGCACTATGATCCTGGGGTGGCTCCTGAGCAAGAAACGGTCCAAGGGGGCCACACAGCATGCAGCACACACCAGAGGCTGCATGGCCTGGGCCAGGACTTATAGGTCCAGCACCAAATCTGCCCCCCCAGGCCCCTCCACAGCCCCTGCTGCCTGTGACCCACCCACAGGGCTCTCTTCCTGCCCTTGTGCCCTGCTCAGGAGTCACCCCAGGACTGGGCGCACCATGGGAATACTGTGTCCACTCCTGACTCCCTGCCACCCTTAGGTCTCAGCTCCATGAGGGCAGAGGCCGAGATGCCCCGAGATGCTACCCCCTCTAGGGTGCTGCTCGCAATCCCCGGGGCGGGGTCAGCCTTCATTGCTGCTGGGGACGCTCGCTACACCCCCTCCTTTGTCCTCTGGAGGACTTTGCCTTGCTATGGAGGTGCCACACACCCACCCATGCTAAGTCACCCGCTGCCCCCTTCAGGACAGGCTTGCACGGAGAGCTGTGCACACTTGTGCATTCCCCATCAGGAACAAGCTTGGGCAGCAGGAGCCGTGTGGGAGCCTGTGGAATCTCAGCTTCTGGGAAGGAGCCAGACACATACAGGAGCTCCTGGCTGTCTGCAGGCATCTGATTTGGGACTATGCTCTTTTTGGTGGGTCTGGTTATTTGAGTGCAGGAAAACCAACAAGTGTTTCTGCCTCTTGCCTCCCAGAAACCTGATCCCCATTCTTTGAGAATGGGTGAGACTCAAAGTCAGGTGAGTGATAACATCTTGAGTTGTCAGAAGCTGGGAGGTAAAGGAATCAGTTTCTGGCCTTGAAAAGGGAGGTGTGGACAGCCCAGAAAAGTTGGGTCACAGCCCAGTGGGAACTAGAGTATCAAGTCTGAGACAGCAAAGACTGGGCCTCCGTGGATGCAGCTGGTGGTGAGAGCCAGCAGCTGGGCGTAAACAGGGTAGCACCTGCACTGGTGCCTGTGATGTCATAGGGAAGGCCCTACCTTGGCACTGTGACACAAGCCACACTCCCTTCTCTACTGAGACACAGTGAGCCCTGCCTGCCCTGAACAAGAACATGAATGCTCTGACCCTCTTACCCTTGGTGCCCTAATTTACGGTCGGGGTAGCGATGAAGCCTGACATGGTGACTTCCATGTGGTAGGGCCCAACTTCACAGAGAGGCAGGCCACCTTGGGCTAAAGGTGTTCAGGGGAGGGGACATGGAAGCTGGCACCAGTGGCTGGCCATGTTTTCAGCTGAGGATCAAGGCTTTGGATCTGCAGAGCACGGATGCTCTGATATGGGTCTGAAAGAGTACCTGGGCTCCACTAGCTGGCTGGATGAGGTGGGATAAGGTTTTTGTCCTGCCTGTGATGATGCACATGTGGTAGGACCTTCTGAGTCTTGAAACAGGAGCTGTGGGTCATCAGCAGGTAGAGCAGGAGCCACACCAGACACGAGTGCAGATGCAAGATTCCTTCTTCTGTCTAGGGGTCCCCAGCCCCACTTGGCTGTCTCTGCAGGTCTCCTCCATCCTTGAGGCCAGGCTGACCGTTCCCGAGGGCTCTGATTGCTGTAGTGTCCAGGTATGCACAGTTTGTCTAAGTCTGAGTCAGTATCACTGTCCTGGGGTGTCTCTGGGGGACTGGCTCCAGGACATCTCATGATCACCAAACTCTTTGGAAACACAAAGGGTGCAGGCTTTGCACGGAACCCCACCCATGCCCCAAACCACGTCCCAATCACCTATCTGGTGTTCTCTCCATGTTACATAAATGGTTGTTTCACTGTTCTATTTGAAGAATGGTGACAAGAAAAAAAAAAGTGCCTGAGCATGTTCAGTACAGATGTAGTGTTTTAGGTATTTTTGGCCTCAAGTTGGTTGAATTTGTAGATGCAGAGTCAGCAGATTTGGGAGCTGGCAGACGTGTGGAGGGGATGGTCTGCAACTTTGCCCAGGTCAGAACTGAGCTGGGGGACCTGCCCCTCCTCACTCAAGCCCAGCTGCACTGTGGAGAGCAGAGGACCACCTGGGCGGCTCTCCTTGAATAAGGAACAGTCACCTGCATTTTAGCTAAACCTGGCTCTGTCTCTCTGGATTGCTACTTACAGAGCTGGCTGGGCCGTTTCCTTTTCCCTTCAGTTGGCTCTAAGCAATGTAAATAGGGCTGGCTGAGGTACTGATGTGTAGTCTTTGAAGCCAAGTGGCAGTCCTGTTTCCCTGTCTTCCTCTAAATGATTGAGCCCAGCGGAATGACAGAGCCACTTAGCTCCAGGACTGTCAATTGGGTTCAAACCTTGAGATAAGAAACCATGACTTTCTGGTGCAGAAAAGGTTTACACATCAGATCCGAGGGACCATGTCCTAAACATTAATTGCTACCTCTATTGTGTTATGCAGTTTATTTATTTTTGTTGTTGTTGGTAGCGGAGATTGAACTCATGACCTTGTACTTGCCAGGCAGGTGCTTATGCCGCTCAGCTAAATCCCGGCTCTGTTGCGTTACATAGGTTGGTCTTTCTGCACAATGCAGAGGTGTCTTCTGGCCTCCTGGCTAGCCCTGCTTATAGTACTCATATAACTTCAGCATTCTCACAGTCACTCATCCTGAGCCACTCCCTTCTTCATGAATTAATAAGATCTGGGTTAGACCCTGGATCAAGGCCATTGTTTTGTGAAACCTCATCTGGGCCAGATTCAGGACCCCTTGGCTCCTCATAACTATAAATATGTGTTAGTACCTTTATCCTCACCATGGGCAGCCCTGGAGATGGTAGATTGGAATTAACTTGCTGGAATTCCAATAAAATTTCTGTAGGATTACAAATACAAACTTCCCATACTGGAACAAGGCTGGGGATAGGGGCCTCTACAGAGAGCTCATCAGCAAACATTGTCGCACAGCTAATTTTGTTTGCAATTGGGTTTCGTGAAGTTCAGATTCCTTCAGAGATCAGTGATCACTGAAATGCTCATGTCTAAGGCTTTGGGTGGAGATTTTGAGATGGCACAGTTGGAGCCTGGCACAGGTGGAGAGCAGGGCAGGCGGGGGTTGGTAAGATGGAGTGGGCACATTCTGCTCCAGCCTTGGGGACAGGGTGGACTAAGTGGCTGTTTTTGCTGTTTTCCATTTGGGATGGACTTGGGAGAGGCTGTGAAAAGGCAGTTTGTAGTAAAAGAGCAAACAGAGCATTCATGTATTGATCAGTTTATTTTTCCTGCTCCCGTCAGCCTATTGAATTAAAGAGATTTAGATTAAAAACAGGTTTTTATTTCTAAAATTTAACTTTTTATTTTATTATTTGAAGTGCTGAGGATTAAATCTAGGTTCTTTGCACTGAGCTACATCTCCAGTCCTTGTTATTTTTTGAAACAAATTCTCTCTAAATTCTCACCTTAGCCTCAAACTTCTGAGCCTGCTGTCTCAGCCTCCCAGAGTGCTGGAATGACAGGCTGCCCCACCACACTGGCTACAGCCAACCTATTGCTCTGAGAGGCTCAATCACCTGGAGTCCCCCTTTTTCCTATACCCACTTCCTAAGGGTCAGTAACTTGCCCTTCCCTCCTGGCTGATGCAGCCATCATTTCATGTGCCCACCTGCAATCTCCCCCTGTTTGTTGAAACCCCTCTCTGTGCCTTGTATGAAGTTCTTGCTGGATTGTTTTCACTGTTGAGTTTCAAAGCTTCTTTAATATTCTCTGTGCTAGTCCAGCTGTGGTTTGCAATGCTTTCCTCACACTCTGTAGATTGGTTTACTATCCTCTGAACAACTGTCTTTAATTTTGATAAGTGTTCCCTCCTCTCCTGCATTTTGGAAAAGATGTGTAGAATTGGTGTGAATTTTTCTTTATGTATTTGGTATGTTTCTCTTGTGAAACATGTGGGCCTGAGTATATTCTTGTTTGTTTCTTAAAGTGCAAACCCAGTTTCCCTCATGAGCTGCAGGATGTTAGGAGTATTAATGTCTACTGAACAAGCCTTGGTGGGTCATCCTTTTTGAGGAATTGGACCATTAAACCTGAGTGTTTGGATTCCTCCCCACATCATCCCAGCTGTCTGCAGGTCTGAAACCACAGCCTTTGCTATTTTTTGATGTGGACACTCACATCTCTCTTTTTCCTTTGTCCATCTGCTAAAGGCATGTTGATTCATTTATCTTCCAATGCTCTGTGTTTCATTGTTTTTCCTATTACTTTTTTGATTTTATATTATTTTACCATTTAATTTTTGTTTATTGTTAAACAAAATTTTAACAAAATTCCATGTCTGCAATGCATAATGATCCCATTCATGTTGGGGAGTTGGTACATGTTCATTTCACTGTTTTCCTGTTCTTTATTTACAGATGCTTTTTTCCTTTTCTTTTTATTTCTTCTTTTGGCTCTTTTTCTTTTTCTAGTTCTTGATGAGACATTTAAATGATTGGTTTGAGAACTTTCTAATGGATGCATTTGTGCTATACATTTCTCTTTCTGCACTGCCTTTAACTGCATCCCACAAACTTTAAAGTTAAGTTTCATTTTCATTTACTTCAATATGTTTTCTAATTTCCCTTGTGATAGCCTCTTTGATCCATAGATTATTTTGAAGTATGCTTGTTAGTTTACAAATATTTGGGCATTTTCTCGTTATTCTTCTGTCATTGTTTTCTAGCTGATATTGATGTTATCAGAAAGGGCATTCTCTGTGGTTTCAATTCCTTTAAATTTGTTGAAACTAATTCTATAGCCTAAGAGAGAATCCATCTTGGCCTATGTTTTAGAGGAAGTTGAAGAACACATGTGCTCTGCTGCTGGGAGTCCAGTGAGTGTCAGTGGGCTCCTTGTGGGATAATGTGGGCTGAGTTCACCAACTTTTGGGAAAGGGAGGTTTTCAGCTATGGCTATTTCAAGTTCTATCTGGTGTTGCCTTAATTATTTTGTAGCTCTGGTGTTTGGTGCATATACATTTAGTATTGCTATGTCTTCTTAGTACTTTGACTCTCATCTTTATATAAAAATCTCTGACGTGGTAATTATTTCCTCCCTGAAATGAACACGATACTGGCAAAATTACTCTTGTCGTTGATGGTTTGAAATATATTTGCATATTTATATTCCATCCTTTACTTTCTGCCCTTTTATTTTCTAGTTGCCTATATTGTCACAGATGAAGTGGGTTTCTTATAGTTTTTAAAATGTACTCTGACAAGTTCTGTCTTTTAATCAGTGTGTGTATTCCACTTATAGGTTTGATTTTTTTCCAAACTAGAGTCTTGTGAAAGCCCATTTGATAATGGAAACTAACTCCTGCTGTACTAAAAGGGTATTCAGGAGAACAGATTTTAACTTTCCTAGCTCTGCCATCTTGCCAGATTGAGGAGAAGTCAGGATGAGAGTAGCACCTCTTCCCCTTGGAGGTTAGTAACCTGTCTCCAAGGGCCCTAACTGGCCCCTTCCCAGCCCTGCTGCCCTTGTCCTCCGTGCAGTTCTCACCATCTCCTGGTAGGCATGGGATGTGGCTGCAGCATCAGCCAGCTTCAAAATCCCTGTAGATTAAGGACAGCTTCTCTTTCTGAGGCACAGGGAGAGGAGCACAGGAAACACCATCAGGAGAGTTCTGGAGTGTTCACTTCATGGAACCAAAAACATATTTAAATGGAACTGGGATGTTGTGGACATGAAATTCTGATTATCTCTGATTTGGGGTCAGGGGACGCTAGCATGCATCTGTCCTCATAGCCAGGAAGATCCCACTCACGACAACCAGAAAGGCCACAGGGCTGGAGAATGAGCTGGTGGCTTGAAACCTGGAGACAGAGGCAGAAGTGGGTCTTCCCGCAGGGGTTTCTATCTGAAGCTCCATGCCTTCGCCTAACAGGAAGCCTCTCCCCAGAACTGCTCCAATTTCTCCCTGACTTGGGACTTGTGTGACTTTCAATCATGTTTGACTGTTTGCTTTATTTATGGATATCATGTATATTTCTTGTTCATGATTTCAGGGGTCTTGTAAGAATCACGATAGCCATTTTCCAAATGATCTATTGCTAGTAATTTTTAGGGATCTTGCAAATGTTTACAAGGAAGATTTTTATCTTCCATTTTTATTGATTTCTGTGTAATGTTTTTATTAATCACCCAACTCACTGAAATCCAGTATACAATGGACCATCAGCCTGACAGACGAATAACTTGGGCTATGACTGGAATTTTAGTTTTCACTTATGACCAAAGTCTTGAGTTATGACCCAAATGCCAGCTGCTTGTGCTTCCAGCTGGTCTCAGATACAGATTTAACCCTTAAAGAGTTCTGGAAGAAACATTGCAACACCCTGTCCTGGATGGGGTTAATTGAGAAACCCTGGGCCAGGGTCTCTCTGAGGACACTGAGATCTGCTGTAGACAGGAGAGAGACCAGAGGCTTTCAGGGGGTCCTGAAATCTATGACTGACAACTTGAGTCACAACCAAATTGAGTTCCTAAGTCAAGGGTCCACTGTAGTTTTAATACTTATTTCTCATGGTATTATAGGAACACAATCCTTTGAACTTGAAAGTAAAGTTTGAGGTCTTGTTTTTGAAATTTGTAGCTTTGAGTTTTCATACTGTATTACCTGGAAACTGTGCACATCCACATGGCAGCAGCAATCAGAGAGCTGTCTTAGTTCTAATTTTCTTGGGTTTTTTTTTTGGTACTGGGAATTGAACTCACAAATTCACACTTAGCAGGTAAGTGCTTGAACCACTGAGCTAAATCCCCAGCCCTAATTTTGTTGTATTTTCTAACCCCTAGACCAAACCAATGTTTAAAAATCTTAGATCTGTTTCTGTCTTAGCTGCTACCTCTCACCATGTTCAGACTTTTTATAAAGTAAAGCACTTGAAATGATAGAGATCTCTTTTTCCTTCCAGGCTCAGATATAGTTTTCTGGTACTGGAGATTGAACCTAGGCCTTGGCCCTGAACTGCACCTTCAGGCTTTTAACAACTTCTTCTTATTTTTCTTCTTCCTCTTCTTCTTCTCCTTCTTCTTCTTCTTCTTCTTCTTCTTCTTCTTCTTCTTCTTCTTCTTCTTCTTCTTCTTCTTCTTCTTCCTCTTCTTCTTCTTCCTCTTCTTCCTCTTCTTCTTCTTTCTTCTTTCTTTTCCTCCTTCTCTTTCTCCTCCTCCTTCTCTTTTTTCTTTCTTTCTTTCTTTCTTTCTTTCTCTTCTTCTCTTCCACTTCCTCCTCCTCCTCTTCTTCTTCTTTTCTTCTTTCTTCTTCTCTTCCTTCTCTTTCTCCTCCTTCTCTTTTTTCTTTCTTTCTTTCTTTCTCTTCTTCTTTCCACTTCCTCCTCCTCCTCCTCTTCTTCTTCTTTTCTTCTTTCTTCTTCTCTTCCTTCTCTTTCTCCTCCTTCTCTTTCTTTCTTTCTTTCTTTCTTTCTTTCTTTCTTTCTTTCTTTCTTTCTTTCTTTTCTTCTC
>PVLA01015424.1:0-25396 GCA_004027455.1 Hydrochoerus hydrochaeris
ACAGCTACTTCATTTTCCCGCAGCACTGTTGGCTCTGGTACCTTCAGATCGGGAGGGAAATTCAAAAGGCCTGTGGCAACGTGGCAGTGTCCACTATGCTGTGTTTCTAACAGCGCAGAAGACAACAAATGCGTGTCCTGTATGGCTGACAGACCAGTAAGTGCAGTCCCCGCTTCGAGCAGCAGCGCTGTGGCTGCCCGCTACCCTGTGGACACTGCCTAGGGTTGGACAGCTCAGGAGGCCCGAGGGGACAGGGAACTGTGAAGGGAGCCTGCTGCACAGTAAAGCAGACTCTACCACAGGTCTGGCCAGTCACACTGCCAAGCCAGGTGTGCAGGCTCACTCTCACGCTTGTCACCCATCTTCAAAATGGTGACGCTTCCTTTTCTTTTGGGTCTTCTCAGGCTGAAACAAACTGGACATTTTAAATTGGGAGATCAGCGAAGACTCAAAGGAAGTGTGTCATCTGACTCTGGGTCTCCATAGCTGTTACAGAATAAAAACTGATGCTCAGCTTAACACCAGTTGAATTAAATCAGCAAGGTGCTGAGTGCAGACGACCCTCCTGAGCACTCTTGCCAGCATAAGGAGATGGAGAGAGGAAGAGTGCAACATTGTGAGTTTTATGTGTTGCTGTCTGGAGCCGCTGGTTCTCCTGAAGGAGCTTGTTATGCTGGGTCCCATATCATGAACTGGACTCTTATCATCGGAGGAGCTCAGGACCTTGTTGCTGAGAATGGCTGTGGCTCACTTTTGGGGAGCTCTGGTCCTTAGGCTGAACATTGCTTTCTGGCTCTGCAGGGAAAGATGCGGTACCATTCAGTCTCCAGAAGCTTGCCATGCTGGATTCGACGCTGTTCTCATCACCACAAGAGGTCAGGACCTCGCTGTTGCTGAGGATCACTACGGTACTTTTCAGAGGAGACCTGGTCCTCCTTTTGAGCATCACTTCTTGGCTCCAGTGTAGAACCGTCAACCCGCTGGCACAGAACCTTCACCCTGCTGACACAGACTTTCTCACTTCCACTGCTGACCTTTGGGCCTTCCCAGTGCAGATTCTTGAAACACACTTGCTTCAGTCATTGCTGTGGGCTCTAGGCCTCCAGTTGGACTTGCAGGAGGCACTGTCATGGGCTCTATGTCTTCAACTGGACACATGCAGGACACTGTTGTGGGATGCAGGCCCTTGGCTGGATTTTTCTTAAGTCTTGAGTTGTGGACGGAGTGCCTGTGTGTCTTGTCTTTAACTCTGGAAGACCATCCTAAAAAAATACTCTACATTCTGTGCCCTGTGTGAAATCGTTCTGCTTACAACCCCTGACTACGACAAAAGGTCACGAGTAAACACTTTCAAATTTGTAAACCAACTAGAGATTTTACATTTGGAGTCTCAACTCATTCTAACTGTGAAGTTAGAAAATGCAGTAAGGAGGATACCATTTTTAACTCTAGACTTTCTTTTGGGCAGAAGGGGAGAAATAGGAACAGCTAACAAAGTGCACTGTGGTGGATTGAGAACTGGTGGCAACAGGTAACAGCCAGCTGAACTGAATGAGCGTGGTGCTGGGTGTGGAGATTGACCTGAGGATAGTTTCCAACAGTACAAACAGGGGAACTGGAGAGCAAGCAGTGATGCTGCTGGTTTCCCTGGAGGAGACTGTCACACAGGTACTGCAATCCAAACACTGAATATTGTAATCCAAGTATTGTAATGCCTTTCTAATCTTCCTCACAATTTTGAAAGTTGTATTTGGAATCCATGGAAACGGTATTGGAATCCTGGCAAGTTAATTCCAATCTACCATCTCCAGTGCAACCCATGGTGAGAGTAAGACACCAAGACCTATTCAAAGTTAAGGGCAGTCAAGGGGTCTTAAGACCAATCCAAGTGAGGACATATGGGTAACGGCCTTGATCCAAGGACTCTTACAGAATCTATTGGCTTGTGAAGAAGGTGTGTGACAGGGAGGATGGTGAGAACTACATGAGTAACTTGAGCTGGCAATCCAGGTGGGGAGAAAAGCATCCTTGTAACATGCATGGAGAATGATAGGCAGAAAGCCCAATCTGCATAACTCGACTGAGGCAGCATTTGAATGAATTGAGGAGGCTACTGCTTCAGTTTCTGATATGTAAACTTTTGTGCTCTGGACAGTCATGGCCTCTTACTTTAAGGCTGGTATCCAGCTGACATTTCTGGAGCTGAGTGGCTCTGCCTTTCCACTGTGCTGCAATCTTTTACAAAGAGCACTATGCCAGGAAACAGGAAACTGTGGGGTTGGGGTTGGCCTCTAGGATTACACACCAGGACCTCAGCTAGCCCTATGTGCATCATCACTTAGAGCCAACTGAAGGGAGAAGGGAAGAGCACAGCCTGCTCTGTACACATCAGCAAATAAGACTCCCTTTAACTAATGTTGCAACAACTGCTCTGCACTCAAGGGGAGTCACACAAACTGTCCCCTACAATATAAACGGAGCTGTTCTCACCCTCAGAGGAGCTCAGGACTTGTCACTGAAGATCCCTGAGAGTCACGTGTGGGGAGCCCTGGTGCTTACTCGGAGTGTTACATCCTGGCTCTGGAGGGGAAGAAGGTGTCCTGTTGATGTCCTGGAGAAGCCTGTCACGTTGGCTTCACTGATACGAACCTGGCTGTTCTCATCGTCAGAGGACCTTGGGACCTTGCTGTTGCTGAGCATGGCTGCGGTTCCTTTCAGGGCAGCCCTGGCCCTTACCTTGAGTGTTGCTTCCTGGCTCCAGTGCACATCCCTCAGCCTGCTGGCACAGACCTTCATCCTGGTGGTGCAGCGTTTCTAGCTTTCACCACTGACCTTTGAGCCTTCCCAGTGCAGGTCCTCGATACCGACTCTCATGAGATACTGTCATGGACTCTAGGCCTCCTGCGGGACACGGGGGGGTCACTGTCATGGGATCCAGGCCCTCAGCTGGATTCTTTGGGTCTCTAGGGTGTAGAGAGATCTCCCACACTCTTTGGCATTTGACTCGGGTGAATATTATAAAAAAATTCTATCAATTTTGTGTCTTGCATTTAATTACCTCCCTTGCAAATCCTGTAACATGGAGTATAGCTTCTCAATCACAAGCTGGCTTCATTCACAGCTGCTGGAGGTACAGCAAAGCCCATTTTTAGTTTCCTGAATCACAATAATTCCTCTGGTAAAAGCAAGCCCACTTCAGCTGAGGGGCTGGACACTTGGTTATGCCACCTCCTCCTGCACTGCACCTGTGGCTGTCTTTGTGCCTGAACAGACCAGCAAGCCTGTGAGCAGCTCTGCCCTGCACTGCTCTGTTCAATCCAGTCTTTCTCAGTCTTTGCTCTTCTCTCAGGATAGCACACATGCAGCCACATCCAGCGCAGCTATAACCATCATGGCATCTGCGTTTGAACCAGGCCCCATCAGTAAGACTATTGCACCCTTGGCTTTCAGCACGGGTAGGATGCCTGTTTCATCTCTGCAGGATCTTCCTTTGCAGGTGGTGCTGGGTGGTCAGCGCCACGTGCCAGGCCAGTGTTTAGTGCTGACCGGATTATACCACTTGGAACATATTAAGAGGCCAGGTAGCCTAATTCCCTGAGCTTTGCATCTCCATCATCTTCACAGTATTGTTTTCTGATGGTGCTCAGCCTGCTCCACCTACTCAGGGCATCATGTCCAGCAGGAGTCAGCCGCCTGTGTTTGGACAATGGCTTCATCAGTCTGCATCTGGTGCTGGAACAGCTGTGATTCCATTTCACTCCCCATTCTGGCAGCACCACCACAAATCTCAACATCACAATAAATAATCCATCAGGAACAGTCACACCTAGGCCAATCCTAGCACACCTGTAGCCTCGGCTCAGATTTCTGCCCAGTAAGCGTTGTGTTTACCCAGTCCACAGCAGCAGGACTTAGAGTGGGGTCAAAAAGCAAAGACATGTCCTCTTCTTCAGGATCTTGTTCATGGTCATGAGGAAACACTACTGTGAAGGACAGAAAATAAAGGCCACTGTGATGTGATACACAACAGGTGAACACAGCCATTGCTCTCTGTCCAGATACTGGACTTTAGCATAGGCCAGGCTTATCTCAAGTCAGATGTCCATAGGCTTAATGTGGATAACCCCCCCATACACTTATTCTTTACATAAACACCTCCGTGTCTCTCCAACCCATTTAAACACACACACACACACACACACACACACACAGAAGTAATAATTAGAGGAGCAAATGATTCTTCAGAAAAAGTATTTCAGGATGCAGCACACGATTGACTGATTTGGCAAAGTTTGGCCGTATGCAGGCATAGCGTCTGCATGCGAATGGCTTTATACTCAGACTCACCATCTACACCACTACTTGTGTTCCTAACACCTACTGGACACACATTGTAAGGATATAAGAGGTATTCTGTATACATTAGGATTCTGCACAGAAGAGAACATACTGCCATGAATGACTTCTATGCTGGTGTGTGCCAGGGTATGTGTCAAGAGATGGGTGTACTGTGCACTAAAATTTTCTGACACGAGAAGTCTGACTGAAGCAAGATGAAAATCTTTTGCATCTGTCTTAGATGTTTTTAAAGCTCATTCATTCTCCATGTAAGAACTATATGCTACTTCTCCATTTCCATCTTTCTAAAGGAAATAGTAACTATTCTGACAGGCCAGCTGGAAAAGGGTAAAAAGTGAACTACAATGTCAGTGTGTCAAACTACATGAACCTTCCTCCTGAGACACCCCCACCCCACACAGAAGTGTTCTATGTTGGGGTTGGGAGAGTGGGAACAGGACTGTAGGACTTGAGGGGACCAGAAGGAATGTAGAAAAAGAACAGAGGAGGGAATTTAGTTTCTGCTTCAGTAGCTCAAGTTTCTGGATTTATCCTATTCAGTAACTTATTAACAGAATTCTTCAGGCCCCAATTCTAGCAGTAAAACACCTGTTTTAAAATGGTATCCTTTGAGTAAAAATGTGTACTTATTTACCTTATATTATTAGATTGTAAATATATAAATGACAGCAGAATACAGACTATGCACCCGGCCTTGTAACATCTAGACAAAAGACTGGAAGAATACACACCAAAATATAAACAGGATGGACCAGAGTCTTAAGTTTCTGGTTAATGATATTTTCTAAATTGGATACCTAATACATACTCTCTTTAGAAGAATAATGCTATATTAAACACATGATTCTATTATGCTGCAAATTTCCTGGAAAACATTTTGGGGTTGGAGACAATAAAAGCACAAAACCAGATCCAAACAAACAGGTACTATCATGTAAGTCTTAGAAAACTCAAGAAACTGGAAAATTAAACAGGTAATATAATACCTAAAACAGTAGACCCAGGAAACTGGAGAAAGGAGAAGACCTACAGAATTGTTTCCACTTAATGAGGTAGATTCAGTCTTTATAAGATACGAAAAGAACTATCAAGGCTGACTTTGGAAAGGCAGGAATCAAAAGAACAAACAGCTTTCCAGGAGCAGCTATGTCTCTGTGTCCTCCACCACACGGGAATTTGCCCTGGAGCCTTGCAGTAGACGCACCTGAACCATTCCAGGAATCTGAGGCACACACGAAGTGCTCAAAACTGTCTCATGGAAGGACATTCTGAGTTCATGAGTAGGGGAAGGCAATTCTCCCTCAGAAGGGTAGAATTCTACAAATTCCGCAGAACCAATGGTCCTGCTGACACAATAGAAATGACCCTCAAGGTTAGGAAAAAAAAAAAAAGCACGACTTTGTTTCCCTCAAGTAACCATTCACAAGTACTGCCTGTTAACTCTCCCTGCAACACAAAAGTTATAACATCCAGACAGAGAAGCCTCCTTCTCCCCTACACGGAAAGGTCCAAGACAGGAAGCTTTTTCTAGTAGCAGATCAGGTTAGATGAGAGTCTCCTGTACTGGAAAACTTCTTGGTTGATATTCTAAATATCACTCAAGAAGA
Organism: Hydrochoerus hydrochaeris; assembly: GCA_004027455.1. NCBI lineage: Eukaryota > Metazoa > Chordata > Mammalia > Rodentia > Hydrochaeridae > Hydrochoerus > Hydrochoerus hydrochaeris. The sequence goes on from PVLA01015424.1 coordinate 5,967, forward strand.
CAACTGTTAGATTTCAATCTATGACAAAAAAAGCAAGCCACATAAACCCACGCACAAACCTGCTCTCCCATGATGATGACGACGAGGTTCACTTCGTCTCACGCTTTTTGGGAGGATTCAGACCACAGCCAGCTGCCTCTGAGGCAGCAACTGTACAGTACAGGGACACAGCAGAGGAAAAGCTGCCTCACCCATCAAAGACAAGCAGCCTACGGTGAAGGGCGAAGGACCTACATACACTCCGGGCAGGGGCCCCAGGGACACACCTCCAACTGTGCCACCTCCTAACTGCACAGGCAGCCACATAGCTCATCAATGGATGAACCCACTGATGAGTACACTGCCCCCGCGACCCAATCACCTTCTCCACACACCCAGGGACAGTTTACATCTATACCAAAAGCCCTTTGGAAAACTGAACGTATACACGGGAAAAAAGGAAAAACTACATACTTAGCTTACATCACTCACAAAAATCAACTCAAAATGGATTAAAGACTCCCGTGTAAGACAGGAAGCTCTTAAACTCCAAAGAGATAATAGATGCACAGAGCTCCCTGATATTGCTCAGGTTGAAGAATTTTTGGGTACCACACCTAAGGCCAAGGCTATAAAAGCAAAAATAAACAACTCCATTAAACTAGGACTCTATTAAACTAAAAAGTTTCAGAGCAACAAATTCAAAAGACATCCAATGAAATGGGAGAAAATACAAACTATTAAGTAGTCAATATTCAAAATACTGCAGGAACACATACAGCTCCACGGTAACGAAACTAAACAACGCAATCACGATACGGGCCAAGGATCCAAACAGGTACTTTTCTAAAGCAGGTGCAATACTGGCCAAGAGGTACACAAAAAAGTGTTCAAGCATCACCAGTCACGAATCAACCAACTTACAAAGAGCTTTTGAAAAATGGGCGCCCCAGTGGCGGCCCCTCTAAGAAATAGTCAGCGTTTAGAATTAGAATCCTCCCTAAATCCCGAGGTCCTGAGCTTCTCTGAGAAACCAGACCGTCCCCCACCACCCCGCATCCCGCGCGCAGGGCGGAGAGCGTCCCGACCCGGCCCCTCGCCCTCAGCTGCCGCGCCCAGGCCCGCGGCCCTCGAGACGGCGCCTCCCGTAGCGCCCGCGCTACCTGCGCGCTGGAGAGCTCGGTCCGGGGAGCGCGCGGACTGCGCAGGCGCGGGCGGCGGAACCCGAGCCTCTGTCCAAGCCGCTCTCCCGTCCCGGGGACCCGCGCCCGTTGCTCCGTCCCGTTGTCGGCGGGGCCTGGGTGCAGGCAAGAAGCGCGGGACGGCCCCTCGCCCCCTCACAGTCCGCCAGGCCCAACAGTACCAGCCTCGTCAGCAGGGCAGCAGGGCCCAGCGCTGGGCGCCGCGCAACGACCTCCCGCGCGCGCCCGCCAGCCAATCGCAACGCCTGCCCCAGGCACGTGACACACACCGACCAATGGCTCCGAGGCACACGTGTGGCGCTCGCTGCCCTCGTGCCTTTCAGCCGGCGCGGGCTGAGGGGGGACCTCACGGGGGCCGCCAGGGAGCTGCGAGGGTGTGGGCTCGCGTGGGGCCGACTCCCCGTGTCCCACCATGGCGGCTGCCTGGGAAGAAGGAGCCCGCGCACGGAGCCTCCCGCAGCCGCCAGGGCGAGGCCACGCGAGTGCGCCTGACCCCAGCGCCTTCCCGCTCTTGTCTTCCTGCCCCGCCTGGCGCTCACACGCCGGCTCTCCCCGCGCCTGGTCCTCAGCTGGCTCCGGGATTCCGGAGAAATCCTTGCAGCAGCGCAGTCCCTGGACGCCAGCCCGGGCCTGTACTTCACAGTGCTGGATGCTCTTCTGTCTGGAGCCCAGACGTCGGCATTGCAATGGCCTAAACCAGAGCAATTGTTTTCTCATCAGCCAGAGTGTCAGGCGGGTACCGCCGGGACCCACACTCCCTGCTCTCTCATCCTGAGAGCTCGGCGCCAGTCTACACATTTACCTCCCAGCAAACGGGTCGCGGGTGGCCCTGCCATCACGCCCTTATTTCATGAAGGGCCTTTCTGGAAGTCCCAGCCAACAACTTCTACCTCTACCTCACTGACTGCAAATGGCCAACTTGGCCTCACCTAGCTGGGGATGTAGTTGAAAAGCCGTGTTGCTGCCCTTAATGAAATCCCCCTGCAAAAAAGACAAGAAGGAATTTGGATAGGTGACTTGCAGTTTTGCCTACACCTATTTGTTCTTACTGGGCAAGTGGTGCTGTTGTCTCGCATAGCTCAGTGTAAGTCAATCCTTTCTCCAGGTGCGCAGAACACCTTACTAAGGAGGACACACTCGGCAGAACCTGTGCTGGATGCTTTGCGTGTATTTTCCTCACCAGTGCTCCGAGGCCACTATTACTAGCTCATTGACGCAACTGACTGTGGAAGATACAAATGGTGACAAACTAAAATACAGAGGGTTTTGTACAGACGCCACTTGGGCTGGTATGTGTTGACTGAACAGTGCGACAAGCACGTGCAACTAAGGACTATAATTCTGTATAGTAAATCAGCAAAGTCATGCTGCCTAAAGCCAAGAATAACCGACGAACCTAATCACTGCCCTGTGATTCAGGGAACAGGTCCGATTTTATACACCACATCAGAACATGCGCATGTCTCCTCAGAATTCAAGGAAGGTAATGTTCAGAGAACATTGTTGTTCATACTAGAGCGAGCGTATTGACAATGGTGATTTGGGATTAGTCTCATAAGTATGCTAGGAAGAACTGTGCCCATTTTTGGATTTTAACAAGTAATGGAATTAGTTTTATGCACTTAGTTAACTACCCATTGGACAGTTGTGCTATGTTATCCTTTGATAATTTGTGTGAAAAAGCACACATTGTGCTGCCCACAGTCTATGAAGAGACACAAATGGACAGACGATTTCGACACCTAATTATATAGGTAGTTTGGGGACTCATAGGAGGGGAAGGCAATCTTGAAGGAAAGGGGAAAATGAAACTTGTTAGAGGAGACTTTCTACAGAGGTAGTTACTGAATTGGATCTTGGAAATGATACTTGAGAAGGTCAAGACAAGTAAGGGGAACAGTGTCTTAGCAGAGTGATCACTAATATGAATAAAGGGGGAAGAACAGACTGAAGAAGTTGGCAGTGTCCTGTTGTGGCACATCATATATTGCTATGTCAGGGATGTTGCATTCTTTGGCCTCTAGCATCCATTGTTTCCCTTGGCCGGAAGGAATGTGTGTCCTCCTGTGTATAGTTTTGTGTGTAGTCTTAGTTTGGCATTATTAAAATGCCTTGTGGTAGCCCTAGCATGGATTGGTTTGTGACTGTAGGCTAACTAGATTATTTGCCAAGAGGGAGGGAGAAAGAAATGACAAAGGAAGTTTGAGAGAATGGGTTTAAACATCTCTATTATTGTTAAATAAGTTCATATTGTATTTATCATAACTGGATTACTACTTAACTGTTATGTAGCTTTGTACAATAAACCACCATAAACTTAATGGTTTAAAGCACCACATATGCTCTCTCACACCTTTACCTGAAGTTTTATGAAGGGTGTCCCTTAGGCTGCAGTAACATTATACAAGGAGGACATTATACAAAATTGGCAATGTTACAGGGTTCAGGATCAAATGAGGCAGAAGACAAGATACCAGAGGAGCTTTGGAAGGTATACACTTTTATTGTAGTAGTGGGCTGAAGGGAATCTTAGTACCACATCATCAGCCCTGAGTCAATTTGGGGTTTTATGTATATAGATTTGCAAGCAGGAAGTACATAAGCTGATAGCAAGTTAGTTTATAATTGCTTAATAGTCTGGTTCATATGCGGTCAGACAGATTTGTTCTGGATAGGCTAATTGGGGTTGCTATTGTATAAGGAGTTATCAATCTTTGTCTGAGACCAAGCAGAGATGTCCTTGAAGTGGTAACTCTCTGGAAATTAGAAGTAAGAGAAATATTTCTTCCTGGCTGAGCTACACTTATGTTATAGTCAGCACTTGGAATGTTAAGGCTCATTTAGTTTGTAGCTTTTTAACCATGGGAACAGGCTGTAGTTCCAATCCCATCCTTGAATAGTATTAGAAATATCATTTTTAATATTTCCTTTACATGCAGATTAACCTTTACATTTCCCCCTTTTTTATATGGGGAAGATTATTCTTCCTCAGTTTCTTCAGTTTCCTTAGCTTCCTCAGTACTATGGAGCTGGTAAGGGAAAGTAACTTGTAAAAGGAGATGGTAGTGCATAGGGTGGTGGATAGCTTTAAAGTGTTCAGTCAGGAAGCAAGTCAGAGTGTTGGTCACACAAAGGCCTAGAAGGACCATCAGGAGAGCCATTAGAGACCTAAGAATTATATTTATATAGGAGAGAACAAAAACAGCCTTCTGGTGGGGTTACCAGTCTGTTGGAGTTGTGTTCCAGAGGATGATAACAAGCACTGAGATTAAAAGGAGATAAGGAACCACGAACCAGGCAGAGTCATAGTACATTGAAACTATAATGGGGAAAATCAAGGTACCTAGTCCAATAGTTACACCAATGTAGAAGAGAGTAAAGGTTATTTTGTGGAGGACTTTCAAGTCCTCTAGGGATGCAGCCCAGAATCCTGAAGCTAGTACCAGGATAAACAAAAAATGGGAAACTGATATGTGAACTGGGTAACAAAACAAAAATCAATTAGGACAGGTATTCCAGTGTATGATATCCGTCTAATCTTCAGTCGTCCATTGTCCTGCCAGCTTCCAGAGTGGCAGAAGCAAGGCTTTGTATGCACTGTCCCTTCAAGGCATTCATTAGAGAACTGGATTCATCAGGGAAGGCTTTCCAGCAACCGTCAGGATAAGTCCACTTGATCCTGGAGTGATGAAGCCAGGGCTGGACCTCTGTCAAATTTTGGTGCTCTGTCTGTTGCTCCTGAGTTGCCCAAGCTGGCAACCAGTGTCAGCCCCCTAAAGATGGCTGAGCTGTACATGCACACATGTAGGAGCAACCACATTGTCCACAACTCTGTCCATTAGCTTAACTTACCTGTTTTGGTTTTAAACCAGAGTACCTTCATATCGCACTGGACAGAAACTGCCGTTCACTGTAGCGTTGGGTCACAACTGGATCCATCAGTATATCCAGTATCAGCTGGAGATCTCTCCCCTTTTTTTTCTTTTTCTTTTTTCTTGTATAGGGACCACGGATCAAGTCCTGTAGTTTCTGTAGTTTGTTTTCCTGATCAAATAGCCTTGTGAGAATTTCTGGAAGGCCCATTGCCTGCCTTCTTGGGTGGAGGCAAATTGGTCCTGACTGTCAGCATCAGGGTGAGACTTTACAGTCATTCACCACGACCCAGCTTCATTCACAAGCTGCACTGAAGGGCTCTAAACAGTGTATCACCCCTACTTTTTTTTTTTTATAATTTCTTTGTAGCAGGGATCGAACTCACGACCCTGTCTGTGCTTGCCAGGCAGATGCTTATGTCACTGAGCTAAATCCCCAGCTCACCCCTACCTTTTAAATTTTAAGACAGCCTCATGGTCTGCAGGCAGCTGGTACTGCTTCATGCATATAACCCATGTGGCTTGTAGGAGAGTTAGCAGTGTGTGGTGTAGATGCCTCAGACTAGGGTTTTTATCACACAAATTCAGCACTGGAATTTTTTCTGGGTAGTGTTGAGCCAAGTGCCAATCAATATGTCCATTCCCCGTATGTATTCAGCAACCAGGGAAACATAGACATCATACAGGCGTAGGGGCAAGTGCCCAGTACTCAGTCACCTGGGCCTTCTGGACCACACTGTAGTGACCTCCACACCATTTAAAGTGTGTAGTGGTCCTGTAAAATGGTCCAGGTTGCTGTGTATTAACACTGACTCATCTCTGGTGCCCACCAATGCTAGTACATGCTGCACAAATCAGGGTAAGGGAGGACAGTGTCCCTTTTTTCCAGTTTTATCAGGGCTATTTTGGCCTTCTGGCCCTGGCCCAGCAGGCAGTATTGCTGCTCAGGGTGTAACTACCTCCTCAGAGTCAGCAACACATCCAAAGGCTGCAGCTAGGCTGGCAGCCAGCAGGTCCATCCAGACCTGGTATTGACTGACCTTTGGTGATTCCACAGCCTGCGCCTGGGAAGATGGTCCCATTCACCAAGGGCTCCCCTTTCTTTTCCAGCACAGGCTTTACAGATCTCATCTTACCTTGGTGTTTTATATTGGCCAGTCTGGCCAAAGCATCCACAGCACCATGGATTGGGTGATCTGGAAAGGGGGCTCCATAGAAGGGCTGTCATTGACCTGACAATGATAGTCCACTCACCAGGATCATAACCATGGTGTGTGTTATCAGCAGTATCTCATCTGAGCTACGGTACTGAGGTTCAGACATCATTTGCTGTATGTCCATTTCAAGTCTAGATAGTGACTGGCTCCAGCAGGACACATGGATTCTCCCAAACCAGGCAAGCTACTGCCATCAGTCAATTTGTCACAGTCTGATCAACTGCTTCTGGGGCCATCCTCTGCACATCCTGCAGAACCCATCTCATTTAGGGGTACAGGTTATGCTGGCTCTTTGGGACATCTCCTGTGGGCTTAACTCCTGTGTGTTATCAGCACCATCATCCCATAGCCATAGCAGGCACATAGGCACTGTTTTATCCACCTTCTGCTTTAGTTGTTTTACTAGCTTCCCCAGCTCCATGGCTGCATAGGTCCTGCACACTGTGTGCCAGGTAGAGGTAGGCGGCCATCCCAGTCTTCCTCCCTGAGCTAGCAGGGGGTAGAGGGGTTCCTCCACCTCCACTTTTTGCAGAATATACAGTCTAGTATGAAAAACCAGGGGATTTTCCTAGGGCTATTTTTTTTCCGGTCATGAGGACTTATGCTTCTGGAAACATTTTTGAAGTAGGTATTGTTTTTCACATTTTGCAATCTGAACACCACAGCAGCCAGCCATTGCTCAAGGTCCTTCTCTGTCTGTTGCAGCTGGTCTGCTTGCTGGACATGGCCATTTGTCTCTTGATTTTTTGCAGCAGACGAAAGTGAAAAACAGCCAAGCTATCTGCCACTCCACTTCACAGTGAGGAGGAAGAATTTTTTTGTCTATTGCTTTTAAAGCTTGCAAGACATTGCCAGGCTCCAAACAGACTGTTTCCTAGTCCTTTGGGGCCTTCTGTCAAGAAGGTGGCTACAGGTAACCATGACAAGGCTGGGGTCACTCATCAGCCATCCCCCACGTTTTCCTTCACCTTTAGGTGCTGTTTTCATAGCCACCATATTTTAAATGGAATCACATCATCTTTACAATATAACCAAGATGATCCAGACTGAGGGAATGGGAAAAAGTGCAATTTAGTGTGATGGATGTGGGTCCACAGGGAAAACAGATAAGCAATCAATGGTGCCTGACAAAGTTGAGAACCAAGGGAACAACTATTTTTTAAAGAGAGCCCCTCCAGCTCAAAAAAATAGTAAGAATCTAAGAAAACCTGACATAAAGTCTGCACTGAGAGCCAGCTGCCATGATGTGCACAACTCTCCATAATCAAATGAGGTTGGCCAAGCTGAACTGTCACGGGTGCTTTGTTCAATTAGGATATGACCAAATGCTATCCAAAAGCAAAACTATCCCCAGAAACAAAGTAACAAAAATATTAGCAAATATAGAAAAAAAAAGATTTGTAATCTAGAAGGAGCACTTAATATACAAAGTGCATTGATAGTTACAAAATGGACAAATGTAAAGACAATTCATAAAAGACAATGTTCAGGAAATATAAGAGACTATGTTTGACTTCAGTAATCGCAGGAATATAAATTAAAATATTTATCATCTATTAAGTTGGCAAATACTAAATTTATGGATAAAGACAATTCCAAATAATGTGTAAAACCAGCAGTCTCATAAAATCTTGAAATATAAATAGGCTTTGTGGTCTGGAAGAGTATTCTGGAATTTTTTATGGGATATAAAAAGTATATACCATTTCACTCAACAATTCCTTTTCTGGGAGCTAACCCAAAAAAGCAGGATAAAGAAGTCACAAAGTGATATAAATGAGTATATCCACTGTTCAGTAGATTATCGCCAGGGAGCAGATGGTGGGATCCTGAGAGGGGGCAATGGGAGATTAAGAAAAGACAAGACACATAGGAAAAGGAAAGGTGGGAATGGACACTTAGGAGGCTGAAGCAGGAAGATTGCCATGAGTTTGAGGCCAGGCTGGACAACATAATGAGTTCAAGGTCAGGATGAACTACATAGCAAGATCATGTCTCAAAACAAAACAAACAAACAAAAAATTAATTAATAGTCTAAGAATGAAGTCAATAACAATGTATAAAGAAACCTCAAATAGAGTAAAAGTTTGAAAATGCAATGGTAAGCAGAAACACCAAAACAATGACCAGGACTTCAAAGGCGGATTCTTTCACATCAATGGACTCTGATTAGAATCATTCCCAGAATATCAGGCCCTGATCTCTGAGGGCTTAAGACATACATGGGATAAACAGGCAAGAAGCAAAGAGGCAAAATGGCTTGTCAATTGGGAATTGGTTTATACAATGTGCGTCATAGTGACCAGCTATGCACCATAGTGACCAGCCGTTTCTGAGACAGGAACAACCAGAACTGGAACAGGAACTATCACTCGGGTAACTAAGAAGCTGAAGTATACTGGCTGGGGGAGGGGGCAATTTCTGTCACACAAACATTATAGAAATATTAGAAGAAATGTTGGGAAAATGTTCATATGGATTTAGTGTGAGGCCTTCCCAGAGAAAATTGAAAATCCAAGAAACAAGAAAAGTGGGTAAGAATTTTGCAAATATAAGCCTGGCATGGTAGTGTACTCCTGTAATCCCAGCACTTGGGAGGGTGAGGAAGGTGGATCATTGCAAGTTTGAGACCAACCTGGGTTACAAAGTGAGCCCAAAGGACAGCCTGAACCGCATAGCGATACCCTGTCTCAAAACAACAACAACAACAACAAAAAGAATTTTTCACCTGTTGGGTGGAAATACCCATTCAAGTTACAGTCTACAACACAAGTCTACACTATCTGGATTTCCTGTAACAGTGCTCATTGAAATTACTAGGCATTTAGTTTTGGGTTATGAAATATGTCCTTTACATAGAGTATCTTTTTCAAGTAACTGAAATATATTCTCTACACTCAGTTGTAAGATGTGAAAATGAAGAAATCAGACCCCAAAGTACTGATTTGCCAAAAGGAACGTCACACATCTGACCTCTAGTACAGACTGAGCACTCCAACCTCAGAAAACTCTTTTTATAGATTCAGAGTCAATGCTCTCACCCCAACCCTACTGGAGATCTTTAAACCTTTTCTCTGAAAATTCTTGTATTGCTGCCTTCTAATGCTTGGTAAATAATCCAGTTGGCCCAGAGTCACAAATAAATTCATGCTTGGGCCACCACAAGGCACTTTAATAATGCTAAATCAAAACTACACAAAAGACTATATACAAGGAGAAACATTCCCCCCAGTCAAGGGAGACAATGCATGCTAGTGGCCAAAAGGGGACAGAATCTCTGACAGCAATATATGATGTGTCACAACAGGACACAGCTGACCCTCTTCAGTCTATTCTTACATCCTTTCTTCATACTACTAATCACTCTGCTAAGACCACTATCCCCCTACTTGGCTTGACCTTTTCAAGAATGATTTCCAAGACCTAATTCAGTAACCACCTGGTTAGAAAGTCTTCTCTAGTAAGTTTCATTTTTCCTCTTCCCTTCTAGATTGGCTGCCTCTCCCATGAGTCCCCAAACTACCTATACAGTTATGTGTTCAAGTCATCTGTCCATTTGTGTCTTCTCATAGACTATGGACAGCATAATGTGTCATTTTCCACACGAATTATTTTTTTTATTTTAAAGATAGTAAAACAAAACAAAACAAAGCCAATCAAAACAATGCAGCAAAACTGGTACAGAACTTCAAAGCAGGATATTAGGAAAACAACAATAGCTACCATAGTGTATCTTTTTATCTTTACAGTAGTTTTCCATTCCATCAGGTATAGCAAAATCAAACCAAAAACAAAACAGAGTAAAACCAATCAAAAGAGAATATCAAATACAGCAAAAACAATTAGAGCAAAGCAAAACAGTGAGAACAATATGGCACTTCAAAGACAAGCCAGAAGGAAATCTCCCATATTTGCAATACTGCATACCGTCATTCTCTCGAAAGGTGCTCAGACTACTGGCCCCAGTCCTGTAAAATCAAGCAAACAACACAAGCATTTAGTTGCTTCATGTACCTTAGTTGCTATGGACTCAGTCTGTGCTCTGAACCAGCCCATTGCATATGACGGGGGAAGGAAGTTGATTCGCAGACTTCACACCAATAGGCTCACAGGAGTCGCTATCTGACTTTTCTCTACCTGGAACTCATGCAGCTTCCTTACCAGAAAGGCTGGCTAGATGATTTCTTGGTGGCTTCTCCCACTCCCAGCATGGTCAATTCTTGGGAGACACACGCTTTTCCTTCCCTGGAACCCATGTAGCTCGCGCAGCTTACCAGAAAGTCTGGCTAGTTCATTTCTTGGTGGCTTCTCGCAGTCCCAGCATGGCTGCTTCCTCACACAGATTATCAAAGCTCAACATAGCACAACTATGCAATTAGCAGCTTAGTAAGTACATAAAACTAATTCCATTATTTGTTTAAGACTCCAGGAATCAGTGCAGTTCTCCCTTGCGTGATGAGACTAATCCCAAATCACCATTGTCAATACGCTCGCTCTAGTATGAACAACAATGTTCTCTGAACATTACCTTCCTTGAATTCTGAGGAGACATGCGCATGTTCTGATGTGGTGTATAAAATCGGACCTGTTCCCTGAATCACAGGGCAGTGATTAGGTTCGTCGGTTATTCTTGGCTTTAGGCAGCATGACTTTGCTGATTTACTATACAGAATTATAGTCCTTAGTTGCACGTGCTTGTCGCACTGTTCAGTCAACACATACCAGCCCAAGTGGCGTCTGTACAAAACCCTCTGTATTTTAGTTTGTCACCATTTGTATCTTCCACAGTCAGTTGCGTCAATGAGCTAGTAATAGTGGCCTCGGAGCACTGGTGAGGAAAATACACGCAAAGCATCCAGCACAGGTTCTGCCGAGTGTGTCCTCCTTAGTAAGGTGTTCTGCGCACCTGGAGAAAGGATTGACTTACACTGAGCTATGCGAGACAACAGCACCACTTGCCCAGTAAGAACAAATAGGTGTAGGCAAAACTGCAAGTCACCTATCCAAATTCCTTCTTGTCTTTTTTGCAGGGGGATTTCATTAAGGGCAGCAACACGGCTTTTCAACTACATCCCCAGCTAGGTGAGGCCAAGTTGGCCATTTGCAGTCAGTGAGGTAGAGGTAGAAGTTGTTGGCTGGGACTTCCAGAAAGGCCCTTCATGAAATAAGGGCGTGATGGCAGGGCCACCCGCGACCCGTTTGCTGGGAGGTAAATGTGTAGACTGGCGCCGAGCTCTCAGGATGAGAGAGCAGGGAGTGTGGGTCCCGGCGGTACCCGCCTGACACTCTGGCTGATGAGAAAACAATTGCTCTGGTTTAGGCCATTGCAATGCCGACGTCTGGGCTCCAGACAGAAGAGCATCCAGCACTGTGAAGTACAGGCCCGGGCTGGCGTCCAGGGACTGCGCTGCTGCAAGGATTTCTCCGGAATCCCGGAGCCAGCTGAGGACCAGGCGCGGGGAGAGCCGGCGTGTGAGCGCCAGGCGGGGCAGGAAGACAAGAGCGGGAAGGCGCTGGGGTCAGGCGCACTCGCGTGGCCTCGCCCTGGCGGCTGCGGGAGGCTCCGTGCGCGGGCTCCTTCTTCCCAGGCAGCCGCCATGGTGGGACACGGGGAGTCGGCCCCACGCGAGCCCACACCCTCGCAGCTCCCTGGCGGCCCCCGTGAGGTCCCCCCTCAGCCCGCGCCGGCTGAAAGGCACGAGGGCAGCGAGCGCCACACGTGTGCCTCGGAGCCATTGGTCGGTGTGTGTCACGTGCCTGGGGCAGGCGTTGCGATTGGCTGGCGGGCGCGCGCGGGAGGTCGTTGCGCGGCGCCCAGCGCTGGGCCCTGCTGCCCTGCTGACGAGGCTGGTACTGTTGGGCCTGGCGGACTGTGAGGGGGCGAGGGGCCGTCCCGCGCTTCTTGCCTGCACCCAGGCCCCGCCGACAACGGGACGGAGCAACGGGCGCGGGTCCCCGGGACGGGAGAGCGGCTTGGACAGAGGCTCGGGTTCCGCCGCCCGCGCCTGCGCAGTCCGCGCGCTCCCCGGACCGAGCTCTCCAGCGCGCAGGTAGCGCGGGCGCTACGGGAGGCGCCGTCTCGAGGGCCGCGGGCCTGGGCGCGGCAGCTGAGGGCGAGGGGCCGGGTCGGGACGCTCTCCGCCCTGCGCGCGGGATGCGGGGTGGTGGGGGACGGTCTGGTTTCTCAGAGAAGCTCAGGACCTCGGGATTTAGGGAGGATTCTAATTCTAAACGCTGACTATTTCTTAGAGGGGCCGCCACTGGGGCGCCCATTTTTCAAAAGCTCTTTGTAAGTTGGTTGATTCGTGACTGGTGATGCTTGAACACTTTTTTGTGTACCTCTTGGCCAGTATTGCACCTGCTTTAGAAAAGTACCTGTTTGGATCCTTGGCCCGTATCGTGATTGCGTTGTTTAGTTTCGTTACCGTGGAGCTGTATGTGTTCCTGCAGTATTTTGAATATTGACTACTTAATAGTTTGTATTTTCTCCCATTTCATTGGATGTCTTTTGAATTTGTTGCTCTGAAACTTTTTAGTTTAATAGAGTCCTAGTTTAATGGAGTTGTTTATTTTTGCTTTTATAGCCTTGGCCTTAGGTGTGGTACCCAAAAATTCTTCAACCTGAGCAATATCAGGGAGCTCTGTGCATCTATTATCTCTTTGGAGTTTAAGAGCTTCCTGTCTTACACGGGAGTCTTTAATCCATTTTGAGTTGATTTTTGTGAGTGATGTAAGCTAAGTATGTAGTTTTTCCTTTTTTCCCGTGTATACGTTCAGTTTTCCAAAGGGCTTTTGGTATAGATGTAAACTGTCCCTGGGTGTGTGGAGAAGGTGATTGGGTCGCGGGGGCAGTGTACTCATCAGTGGGTTCATCCATTGATGAGCTATGTGGCTGCCTGTGCAGTTAGGAGGTGGCACAGTTGGAGGTGTGTCCCTGGGGCCCCTGCCCGGAGTGTATGTAGGTCCTTCGCCCTTCACCGTAGGCTGCTTGTCTTTGATGGGTGAGGCAGCTTTTCCTCTGCTGTGTCCCTGTACTGTACAGTTGCTGCCTCAGAGGCAGCTGGCTGTGGTCTGAATCCTCCCAAAAAGCGTGAGACGAAGTGAACCTCGTCGTCATCATCATGGGAGAGCAGGTTTGTGCGTGGGTTTATGTGGCTTGCTTTTTTTGTCATAGATTGAAATCTAACAGTTGTCTTCTTGAGTGATATTTAGAATATCAACCAAGAAGTTTTCCAGTACAGGAGACTCTCATCTAACCTGATCTGCTACTAGAAAAAGCTTCCTGTCTTGGACCTTTCCGTGTAGGGGAGAAGGAGGCTTCTCTGTCTGGATGTTATAACTTTTGTGTTGCAGGGAGAGTTAACAGGCAGTACTTGTGAATGGTTACTTGAGGGAAACAAAGTCGTGCTTTTTTTTTTTTTCCTAACCTTGAGGGTCATTTCTATTGTGTCAGCAGGACCATTGGTTCTGCGGAATTTGTAGAATTCTACCCTTCTGAGGGAGAATTGCCTTCCCCTACTCATGAACTCAGAATGTCCTTCCATGAGACAGTTTTGAGCACTTCGTGTGTGCCTCAGATTCCTGGAATGGTTCAGGTGCGTCTACTGCAAGGCTCCAGGGCAAATTCCCGTGTGGTGGAGGACACAGAGACATAGCTGCTCCTGGAAAGCTGTTTGTTCTTTTGATTCCTGCCTTTCCAAAGTCAGCCTTGATAGTTCTTTTCGTATCTTATAAAGACTGAATCTACCTCATTAAGTGGAAACAATTCTGTAGGTCTTCTCCTTTCTCCAGTTTCCTGGGTCTACTGTTTTAGGTATTATATTACCTGTTTAATTTTCCAGTTTCTTGAGTTTTCTAAGACTTACATGATAGTACCTGTTTGTTTGGATCTGGTTTTGTGCTTTTATTGTCTCCAACCCCAAAATGTTTTCCAGGAAATTTGCAGCATAATAGAATCATGTGTTTAATATAGCATTATTCTTCTAAAGAGAGTATGTATTAGGTATCCAATTTAGAAAATATCATTAACCAGAAACTTAAGACTCTGGTCCATCCTGTTTATATTTTGGTGTGTATTCTTCCAGTCTTTTGTCTAGATGTTACAAGGCCGGGTGCATAGTCTGTATTCTGCTGTCATTTATATATTTACAATCTAATAATATAAGGTAAATAAGTACACATTTTTACTCAAAGGATACCATTTTAAAACAGGTGTTTTACTGCTAGAATTGGGGCCTGAAGAATTCTGTTAATAAGTTACTGAATAGGATAAATCCAGAAACTTGAGCTACTGAAGCAGAAACTAAATTCCCTCCTCTGTTCTTTTTCTACATTCCTTCTGGTCCCCTCAAGTCCTACAGTCCTGTTCCCACTCTCCCAACCCCAACATAGAACACTTCTGTGTGGGGTGGGGGTGTCTCAGGAGGAAGGTTCATGTAGTTTGACACACTGACATTGTAGTTCACTTTTTACCCTTTTCCAGCTGGCCTGTCAGAATAGTTACTATTTCCTTTAGAAAGATGGAAATGGAGAAGTAGCATATAGTTCTTACATGGAGAATGAATGAGCTTTAAAAACATCTAAGACAGATGCAAAAGATTTTCATCTTGCTTCAGTCAGACTTCTCGTGTCAGAAAATTTTAGTGCACAGTACACCCATCTCTTGACACATACCCTGGCACACACCAGCATAGAAGTCATTCATGGCAGTATGTTCTCTTCTGTGCAGAATCCTAATGTATACAGAATACCTCTTATATCCTTACAATGTGTGTCCAGTAGGTGTTAGGAACACAAGTAGTGGTGTAGATGGTGAGTCTGAGTATAAAGCCATTCGCATGCAGACGCTATGCCTGCATACGGCCAAACTTTGCCAAATCAGTCAATCGTGTGCTGCATCCTGAAATACTTTTTCTGAAGAATCATTTGCTCCTCTAATTATTACTTCTGTGTGTGTGTGTGTGTGTGTGTGTGTGTGTTTAAATGGGTTGGAGAGACACGGAGGTGTTTATGTAAAGAATAAGTGTATGGGGGGGTTATCCACATTAAGCCTATGGACATCTGACTTGAGATAAGCCTGGCCTATGCTAAAGTCCAGTATCTGGACAGAGAGCAATGGCTGTGTTCACCTGTTGTGTATCACATCACAGTGGCCTTTATTTTCTGTCCTTCACAGTAGTGTTTCCTCATGACCATGAACAAGATCCTGAAGAAGAGGACATGTCTTTGCTTTTTGACCCCACTCTAAGTCCTGCTGCTGTGGACTGGGTAAACACAACGCTTACTGGGCAGAAATCTGAGCCGAGGCTACAGGTGTGCTAGGATTGGCCTAGGTGTGACTGTTCCTGATGGATTATTTATTGTGATGTTGAGATTTGTGGTGGTGCTGCCAGAATGGGGAGTGAAATGGAATCACAGCTGTTCCAGCACCAGATGCAGACTGATGAAGCCATTGTCCAAACACAGGCGGCTGACTCCTGCTGGACATGATGCCCTGAGTAGGTGGAGCAGGCTGAGCACCATCAGAAAACAATACTGTGAAGATGATGGAGATGCAAAGCTCAGGGAATTAGGCTACCTGGCCTCTTAATATGTTCCAAGTGGTATAATCCGGTCAGCACTAAACACTGGCCTGGCACGTGGCGCTGACCACCCAGCACCACCTGCAAAGGAAGATCCTGCAGAGATGAAACAGGCATCCTACCCGTGCTGAAAGCCAAGGGTGCAATAGTCTTACTGATGGGGCCTGGTTCAAACGCAGATGCCATGATGGTTATAGCTGCGCTGGATGTGGCTGCATGTGTGCTATCCTGAGAGAAGAGCAAAGACTGAGAAAGACTGGATTGAACAGAGCAGTGCAGGGCAGAGCTGCTCACAGGCTTGCTGGTCTGTTCAGGCACAAAGACAGCCACAGGTGCAGTGCAGGAGGAGGCGGCATAACCAAGTGTCCAGCCCCTCAGCTGAAGTGGGCTTGCTTTTACCAGAGGAATTATTGTGATTCAGGAAACTAAAAATGGGCTTTGCTGTACCTCCAGCAGCTGTGAATGAAGCCAGCTTGTGATTGAGAAGCTATACTCCATGTTAAGGGATTTGCAAGGGAGGTAATTAAATGCAAGACACAAAATTGATAGAATTTTTTTATAATATTCACCCATGAGTCAAATGCCAAAGAGTGTGGGAGATCTCTCTACACCCTAGAGACCCAAAGAATCCAGCTGAGGGCCTGGATCCCATGACAGTGACCTCCCCGTGTCCCGCAGGAGGCCTAGAGTCCATGACAGTATCTCATGAGAGTTGGTATCGAGGACCTGCACTGGGAAGGCTCAAAGGTCAGTGGTGAAAGCTAGAAACGCTGCACCACCAGGATGAAGGTCTGTGCCAGCAGGCTGAGGGATGTGCACTGGAGCCAGGAAGCAACACTCAAGGTAAGGGCCAGGGTTCCCCTGAAAGAAACCGCAGCCATGCTCAGCAACAGCAAGGTCCCAAGGTCCTCTGACGATGAGAACAGCCAGGTTTGTATCAGTAAAGCCAACGTGACAGGCTTCTCCAGGACATCAACAGGACACCTTCTTCCCCTCCAGAGCCAGGATGTAACACTCCGAGTAAGCACCAGGGCTCCCCACACGTGACTCTCAGGGATCTTCAGTGACAAGTCCTGAGCTCCTCTGAGGGTGAGAACAGCTCCGTTTATATTGTAGGGGACAGTTTGTGTGACTCCCCTTGAGTGCAGAGCAGTTGTTGCAACATTAGTTAAAGGGAGTCTTATTTGCTGATGTGTACAGAGCAGGCTGTGCTCTTCCCTTCTCCCTTCAGTTGGCTCTAAGTGATGATGCACATAGGGCTAGCTGAGGTCCTGGTGTGTAATCCTAGAGGCCAACCCCAACCCCACAGTTTCCTGTTTCCTGGCATAGTGCTCTTTGTAAAAGATTGCAGCACAGTGGAAAGGCAGAGCCACTCAGCTCCAGAAATGTCAGCTGGATACCAGCCTTAAAGTAAGAGGCCATGACTGTCCAGAGCACAAAAGTTTACATATCAGAAACTGAAGCAGTAGCCTCCTCAATTCATTCAAATGCTGCCTCAGTCGAGTTATGCAGATTGGGCTTTCTGCCTATCATTCTCCATGCATGTTACAAGGATGCTTTTCTCCCCACCTGGATTGCCAGCTCAAGTTACTCATGTAGTTCTCACCATCCTCCCTGTCACACACCTTCTTCACAAGCCAATAGATTCTGTAAGAGTCCTTGGATCAAGGCCGTTACCCATATGTCCTCACTTGGATTGGTCTTAAGACCCCTTGACTGCCCTTAACTTTGAATAGGTCTTGGTGTCTTACTCTCACCATGGGTTGCACTGGAGATGGTAGATTGGAATTAACTTGCCAGGATTCCAATACCGTTTCCATGGATTCCAAATACAACTTTCAAAATTGTGAGGAAGATTAGAAAGGCATTACAATACTTGGATTACAATATTCAGTGTTTGGATTGCAGTACCTGTGTGACAGTCTCCTCCAGGGAAACCAGCAGCATCACTGCTTGCTCTCCAGTTCCCCTGTTTGTACTGTTGGAAACTATCCTCAGGTCAATCTCCACACCCAGCACCACGCTCATTCAGTTCAGCTGGCTGTTACCTGTTGCCACCAGTTCTCAATCCACCACAGTGCACTTTGTTAGCTGTTCCTATTTCTCCCCTTCTGCCCAAAAGAAAGTCTAGAGTTAAAAATGGTATCCTCCTTACTGCATTTTCTAACTTCACAGTTAGAATGAGTTGAGACTCCAAATGTAAAATCTCTAGTTGGTTTACAAATTTGAAAGTGTTTACTCGTGACCTTTTGTCGTAGTCAGGGGTTGTAAGCAGAACGATTTCACACAGGGCACAGAATGTAGAGTATTTTTTTAGGATGGTCTTCCAGAGTTAAAGACAAGACACACAGGCACTCCGTCCACAACTCAAGACTTAAGAAAAATCCAGCCAAGGGCCTGCATCCCACAACAGTGTCCTGCATGTGTCCAGTTGAAGACATAGAGCCCATGACAGTGCCTCCTGCAAGTCCAACTGGAGGCCTAGAGCCCACAGCAATGACTGAAGCAAGTGTGTTTCAAGAATCTGCACTGGGAAGGCCCAAAGGTCAGCAGTGGAAGTGAGAAAGTCTGTGTCAGCAGGGTGAAGGTTCTGTGCCAGCGGGTTGACGGTTCTACACTGGAGCCAAGAAGTGATGCTCAAAAGGAGGACCAGGTCTCCTCTGAAAAGTACCGTAGTGATCCTCAGCAACAGCGAGGTCCTGACCTCTTGTGGTGATGAGAACAGCGTCGAATCCAGCATGGCAAGCTTCTGGAGACTGAATGGTACCGCATCTTTCCCTGCAGAGCCAGAAAGCAATGTTCAGCCTAAGGACCAGAGCTCCCCAAAAGTGAGCCACAGCCATTCTCAGCAACAAGGTCCTGAGCTCCTCCGATGATAAGAGTCCAGTTCATGATATGGGACCCAGCATAACAAGCTCCTTCAGGAGAACCAGCGGCTCCAGACAGCAACACATAAAACTCACAATGTTGCACTCTTCCTCTCTCCATCTCCTTATGCTGGCAAGAGTGCTCAGGAGGGTCGTCTGCACTCAGCACCTTGCTGATTTAATTCAACTGGTGTTAAGCTGAGCATCAGTTTTTATTCTGTAACAGCTATGGAGACCCAGAGTCAGATGACACACTTCCTTTGAGTCTTCGCTGATCTCCCAATTTAAAATGTCCAGTTTGTTTCAGCCTGAGAAGACCCAAAAGAAAAGGAAGCGTCACCATTTTGAAGATGGGTGACAAGCGTGAGAGTGAGCCTGCACACCTGGCTTGGCAGTGTGACTGGCCAGACCTGTGGTAGAGTCTGCTTTACTGTGCAGCAGGCTCCCTTCACAGTTCCCTGTCCCCTCGGGCCTCCTGAGCTGTCCAACCCTAGGCAGTGTCCACAGGGTAGCGGGCAGCCACAGCGCTGCTGCTCGAAGCGGGGACTGCACTTACTGGTCTGTCAGCCATACAGGACACGCATTTGTTGTCTTCTGCGCTGTTAGAAACACAGCATAGTGGACACTGCCACGTTGCCACAGGCCTTTTGAATTTCCCTCCCGATCTGAAGGTACCAGAGCCAACAGTGCTGCGGGAAAATGAAGTAGCTGT
>PVLA01015425.1:0-25394 GCA_004027455.1 Hydrochoerus hydrochaeris
TCCATGCCGTGTCCTAGTCCATCCACACCTTGTGACAATCGCTTCTCCAGGAAAAGGACGCCGCATGTGGGAATTGGGCGCGGGGATCTTGGAATGTTTTGTACTGATAATTGTAATTTGTGTAGTTCACATGTGTATGTTTTTATGTAATGCTCAATATGGAATCGAGGGTGGAGACTCCAGGGGGGTTGCTGGAGGCCCTCTAGATAACCCCTTTGTGAGGACTGGTTGTGGGGTTTTGCCTTCTATGAGTAGTATGAGAGAGTTTATACAAAAGCTTTAAATGAAAGAGCTCATGGAGGAGGATTTGCGGGGTTCCTGTGAGACAACTGCCCTGAGATACTGGACAGGCAGCCAAAGACAGGCAACTAGGACACATATGTTACGCCACCGGCCGCCTAAGACAGGCACAGGACCAATTGCTGTCCTGCAGGCCCATGACGGGTAAGGCCTGGTTGGGTACATGTGAAGAGTCCTTGACCTAAGACAGGCGCTGTGCTCGCAGGGACTGCCACTCCCATAAATGATAAGGAAAGCAATGTAGGGAGCGGCCTAATAATCTCACACATCTCTTCCTCCTGTGGGCATCCGGTCCTCCTGCGGGTGTCCCGGTGCTTCGGCTTGCATTTCCCCGGCTGACTAAATGTCAAGATTAAAATGTTAATTGATACCTATTGCCCTGAACCTGGGCTGCTTCCTGCTTGGAGTTGAGGTCAATTAAAACCTATTGTTTGGGATTGTCCCTGCCTGGCCCTGGGCCTGGGGCGTTTCCTGCTTGGGGCTGGGGCTTGCTGCCAGGGTTGGCAAATATATATTCCAGCTTCTAAAAAATAAAGGCGGATTCAGATTCACTCACAAACTGAGGTGCAGTGTTTTCTGTCTCTCAATCGCCGACTCCCTGACCACCTTTGGGAAACCCTAGCCCTGCCGCAGCTGGACTCCGGTAGGTGTGTCAACAAAGAACTCAGAAACCAAATGGTCAAAGGTTTGAGGAACTCAAGGAAGAAAATGCATTGAATGTTCCATGAACTCAAAGAGAGTTTAAAATGCAGAGCAGAGTTTTTAACCAAAAATATGTTCAACACTCTTAGAGAAGACAAAAACAGCTGGCTGAATTCAACCAAATACATGTGAGATATGAATGAATGTCCTTGGAAAGAAATTCTGGTTATACCAAAGAATAAAGCACAATTCCTGGAAATGAAAAGCACAACTGAAGGACATGCCCGCAGACCTGAGAAAACAGAACACGAAATATCAAAACTAGGTATAGTAGATGGCTTGGTGATACTTGGTGATTCCAAAGAAAATATGTGAAGGTGGTTTGACAGTTTACAGATGGCTGCACAAGACATAAGTTAAGCATTCCAGAAGACAATGAAGGGGTGGAAAAGAAAGTAAGAGTCTAGAATATTTGTTCTCCATAATTATTGCAGAAAAAATTCCAATGTAGATTTTGAAATGCAGATCTAGATACTGAGGTTTTTAAAACACCAAGTAGATGGGACCTGAAAAGAATCTTTGGAAAAATCATTACAGAAAAATCCAAGAAAATCAGAACAAACAGAATACCAATAGCCATCAGAGACATATCCAGTGATTTATAAAGACAAACCTATCTAACAGCAGATTTAGCAACACAAACTTTATTCCAGGAGAGCTTGGAGGAGTGAATCAGGTCTGAAACCAACAAAAACAGTTTCAATGCACATTGTAATATTCTACAAAAATGCTTTTCCAAACTTAAAGAAAAATAAAGAATTTTTGTGACAAAAAACATTTTAAGAAGTTCATGAAAACCAGTCCAGCACTAGAAAAATTGAAGGGTTGTTCAAGGAAAAAAGTCAGTAACAGAAATATAGTGGAATGACAGGAATTACTGAATAATTTTCAGTAATAACTCGCACTGTCAGTGACATCACAAATAATATTTTCTGCATCACAGACCATAAAGTCAGAAATTATAGACAGTTGCATCACGTTGAGCCCAGCATTTTGTCTGACACTTTATCCCAGCACTCCATAGGCTGAGGCAGGAGGATCCCTGCAACTTCAAAGGCAACCTGGGCTGCAAAGTGAGTTCAAATCCAGGTGGAACAGCACAGCTGAAACATATCTCCAAAAAATGTGAAAATAAATAGATAATTCCTATGAAGACTGAAGGATAAGTGATATTAAATGCAAAACTATATTCATCAAACCAGTACATTTTGTCAGTGTGCATATGTGAAAAGCAGATAGGGATATTCAGAGTGAAATGTCACTGAGGAACAGGGAGCAAAGAAATAAAACTCTGTTCATCCTACAGATGGAGAAAAAGGCCACTAGTTGAGAAATGAAAGAAACTCAAGATACAGGAAAGAGAAGGGAGAGACTCGTCCTACCACTTACAAAAGGAAAGCACCTGACAATACGCTGATTGCAAACCCCAGTCAGGTGTTGAATTTTCTGCTATGCAGCTAGGAAATACTGAATTTCTCCAATTAAAGCCTTCAGTTTGTAAATTATTATAAAACAATGCTAAACTAACACAAATATCTTGGCTGGATTTCTGCAAAACAAAGAATCTAGGAGACCTAGAGTGTCTTTATCTTCAGTTCAGCCTAGCAAATTTCCTCATGCATCAGGGGGACACAGTCTCTCAGGCAGCAGGAGGAAGTGTTCAAGCCCTCCGCCAAGTGGAGACCAAGCAGCTGGGGAGACTCTGAGAGGAAGTTTATGTTCGAGGCTGAACCACTGTGGGAGGAACACTAATACCCTGCAGACAGTAATAATCCCCCACATCTTCAGCCTGCACCCTGCTGATGGTGAGAGTGAAATCCGTGCCAGACCCACTGCCACTGAAACGGTCTGGGACCCCAGAATCTCGGGTGGATGCATAGTAGATGAGCAGTTTGGGGGATTGTCCTGGTTTTTGCTGGTACCAGCTTAAAAGATTCTTGTTAGCACTGCTGTGTAGAAGACTCTGGCTGGACTTGCAGCGGATGGTGGCGCTCTCTCCAGGAGTCACTGCCAGGGAGGCCGGAGACTGGGTCATCACAATGTCACCACAGACACCTGCAAACAGGAATTCACAGGGATTGTACACACACAAATATACACACAAGCTTTATATTAAAATATTGAAGTCTATCCTTTAAAATGCTGATACTAATGCTATTGTAAGCTAGTATGCGCTTGGATCGTGTTACTTCTCATTGCATTTTGAAATTATAATTTTACCCCTATGGAAATACTTCTCTAAGTGACTTGAAACTGTCCAGTGTCTCACCAGAGACCCAGAGCAACAGGCATGTGAAGACCTGGATCTTCGACCTCATCTTGCTGCCCCAAAAGCTTAATGGAACTCAGATCTGCTTGCAAAGGCCTGGTTTATAAAGTCTGAGAAGTTGGGCTGGCCCTGGAGGAGCCTATCAAAATTCATCAGCAAACAAGGAAGCAAATTGCATGGCAGGGAGATATGAAAATAACTGGTTAAATCAAGAGCCAAAAATACCTACCTGGAAAGTGTACTTGGGTGACAATAAAAACTCACTATTTAATTCAGAAACTGAGATCATTTTAGAAGTTCTAAAAGTATAAGTCACTAGAGGGCCTGAGTAAGGACTTTAGTCTCAAGGAAACAAAAGCAGATTCAAATGAATCATACATATTACAGGAATAATAGGCCAACTCCTTATCAACACACCGAGTTTCACCCAGCAAATTGCCTGAAGATGCATTCATTTTCTTACAAATGACTCAGTGCATTTTCTGGTTAGTAGTGCTCCATCAGGCATAAATACATTTTTTATTCCATTCTTCTGCTGAAGGTCCTATGAGATGGATTTCAAAATTTCATGCTTAGCAATTGTGATGCTATAAACATGTGTATGCCTGAATCACTGTAATGTGATGTCCTGAACGCTTTTTGGAAGAGAGTTAGAACAGGAAGAGCAGGGTCATGCAGCATTTGTATTTTTAGCTTTGTGCAGCATCTCCATAGGGAGCTCCACACTGCTTGTACTAACTTGCATTTCCAGCAGGAAAGGAGAGCGGTTCGTTTTCCCCACAGCCTCACTAATATTTGGTATTATTTGACTTCTATACGGTACGTGTTGTTTATAGAACAAGAAGAGATCTCATTGTTGTTTTAACTTGTATTTCTCTCAGAACCAGTGATGTATATTTACTCTCCTCTGTTCTTCTTCTAAAAGCTCCCTGTCACTGTCAGTTTCTCATTATGGAATGAGTCTTTTACTTAGGAGGTCTGTTTCTTAAAGTTCTTCACATATTGTCAGTGTCAGTCTTCTTCCTGATGAGCATGGGGCCTAAATTTCTTCCATTCTGCACGCTGCCTTTTCCCTTTTTCAGCTGCTTCTTTAAGGGCGCAGAACAATTTCAGTGTGATATAATATATTTGTAGTTTCTCAACGTTATTTCTGGGACAACTGGGGTTCTGTTCATAAAGTCCTTACCTGTGCCTATGTCCTGAATTCATTACCTATTACCTTCCAGCAGATTATGTGCTTCATGATTTAAAGCCCAGGCTTTTGTACCTTTTTTTTTTCCACATGGTGATATATGTGGTTTAGGTTCCCCCTTCTCATGGGTGTAACCAGTTTTCCTAATGCCATTTGTTACCATGGCTGTCTTTCCGTCAGCCAAAGTTATTCACTCCTTTCTAAAAGATCAGATGACTGGATGATCCCGGAGTTGTTCCTGCATCTTCTGTTTTTTTCCATTGATCCATGTGTCTGTTTTTGTATCCAGCACCATGCCATTTCTATCACTGTAGCTTTGTAATATATCTTGAAGTCTGGGATTGTGACATTTCCTGTTTTACTCCTGTTGACTACGATTGAAATCACTCTTCTGGATCTGCTCTGGTTCCATATAAACTTAACATTTTTTTCCTAGTCGTGTGAGGAATGCTGTTGTTATTTGCGTGGTATTGCATTAAATCCATATATCTGCTTTAGTAGCATAGGCATTTTCACAGTATTGGTTTTCACTGTCCATGAGCAGGAAATAACATTTTTATCGTCGGATGGTGTAAGGTGCTCTCTGATCTCCTTTTGCACACTACTACATTTTTCATTATGCAGAATTTTCACTTCCTCGGTTAGGTTATTTCTTGAGCATTTAATTTTCTTTGAAATCAAACAAATCTTATTTTTTTCATAATTTCTGTCAGGAGTTCATAATTGGGGTACCGATACTTGTGGCTTCTGATTGCTGTTTAGTATAATTAGGTTTGGAAGATGCCGTGCGCCACCTAGTGAGAACACGCGGGCAGTACAATGCAGAGGTTCACAGAGAAAAGGCGATGTTCTTTGCCAATCGCCAGCAAAATCAACTCCCAGCTAATGAGTGGCTCATCTTGAAAGCCACAGTCAAGCTTTTGGACGACTGTGACTCACTGTGGCTACAATCCAGAGAAAATTTTGAGCCAGCTCCAGCCGTTCTGAACCAAGTTGAAACGTTCCATATTCTTCACTCACAGAAATCGTGTGAGAGAATAAAATTGTGCTTTAAGCTGCTGCATTTGCAGTCCAAAGTTTTACATAAAAATAAAAAGAGAACGAATGCATGCAGTAAGTTAAAGGAAAATGTGGGCATACACATGGATGACTTTGCACTATATAAAACTACAGCAATATTTTACAAAGTGAGAGTATAATTTGAGGTGAAATATATGACAATAAAACCAGGTAAATCAGGAAGAAATCTGTGAAAGCATTCAGAAGCCCTCAAATTACTGTAAAGGCATAAAAATAATAATACATAAGGTTCTTTTTACCAAAATAAAAGGAAAGATTTTACTTTGTTTCTTTTGTTTTTTTAAATGGAGACTTTTATTTAAAGAAAACTATTACTGAGGTAAAATAAAAACACAATTAATAGCAGCTTTCTGGTCCTATCCATCTATGCATCAGGGGAGGGACCATGCCCGGCCAGCAGTGCAGCACACATGCTGGTGGAACATAAATCACTTCGGGTCCTAGAGTGACTGTATAAAGCACAACACATGCCTGGCTCGGCTGGGACATATGTGTGTGGAGAAGAGGGCTTGCAAAAGATTTCTCAGTCCTGGGCCATGAGATACAAGCCAGTCATGTATTGCAACCCATCCTGTAAAATGTAAATGCATGAAAGAAAATCAAAATGAGAGTAGTGACTAATGACTGTGTTTTGATTTTTTACTGCTTCAATATAAAAGTAAATAGATACATACTTTTAAAAAAGGCGTTTCCAAAGGAGATTTTTATGACTGAATTTGTTTGCAGGTGCACCCCATCACTTTGCAGGCATCGTGTAGGAAAATAGAGCAGAAAACTTCAGCACTGGGAAACTCAACCCTCTCGGGTGCGCATCCATGTGTTTATATGAATTTTCGTGATCACACTAGTGTCCTGATGTTCCAAGGAAGACCTCGCATCTAACTTTCTCATATCAGTGACCTATGGACTAACTGTCAAAACCTGTCTCATCTATAACAGCCTTGAGATGAGAAAATGGAAACCAGAACACAAGTCCCTTCATTAGGTCACAGTTCCTGGCAGAGCTGAGGTTACATTGAATGTGTTAACTGTTAACTTTGTGTCTTTCTACCATCCCTGAATACTTACTCAGTTTAAAGTCTAGAGAAAACAGGCAAAGATCCCTACATAAATGTAAATCTATTTCATGAGACACTGACAGGAGACCTCTCATTTGTTCACCTAAATTGCACCAGAAAATAACTTTCCTCTCCCCCAATGTTGGTGTGAAGTTTAAAGTTTTGCTTAGAAACCTGACTTCTTGCTCATAGCAATGACTTGTGCCTTCTATTCTGTGTGTGAATTGTAACATTTCTGCATGACACATCCAGGTAAAACTTGAACATAATATTTCTGCACCATGCATTCATGTAAATTCTGGGAAGATGTTCCGTGAAGTTACATGGCTTCACACAGCCCCCTGTTATACCATGTGGTAGTGACAGCGGATTTTCTCACCCGAATTTGATAAAAGCAGTTATGATCATGTCTTCTGATGGCAGCAAGAACAAAGTCCTAGGCAACCACAGAAGCTGCCTGTTGAAGTGCTTGGTTGTACTCAGCATAGATCCCAGGTCCCAAGCACGTCTCAGTCATATCCCCAGTCTCATTTAGGACAATGACCAAAGACATATTTAACTACTGCAAAGCCCTTAGATTAACCAAGCCCTTCTGGTGTATTTGCAAAAGTTATGATTCCTGGACTCACCCTCAAAGATGTCATCTTCACTTATGTAATAAAAGATTTGACCAGGTTGTATGAATAGGAGGCTTTAAATTGGAAAGTAAGCAGCCCTCCAGAGATATTATGGGGCCCTGGCACCCTCTTTTTTCACATCTCAGTCATGAGATGAGCAAGCCTTGCTCAGCCACACACTCCCTTCCACGATGTGCTGCCTCTCCAAAACTGAACCAGGAAGCCAGCAGGCATGGATCAAAATCTCCACAGTGGGAAGTCGAGAGAGAGAGAGAGAGAGAGAGAGACAGACAGACAGACAGACAGACACAAAGAGAGAGATAGAGAGAGAATTTTCTTTTTCTGGAAGACGGGTTCACAATAAGATCTTCAGTATAACTACACTTTCTCAATACATTTTTCACCACTTTCAGTTTTGCCTCTAACTGTTAATACTGGTATCTGTTGATTCCAAAATAATGATAATGCAACATCCTACTTGATGGTTGTATTATTTGTCAACAAATTACTCCTGAATCCAGTTAAATAATTTCCAAGAAGAGGGCACAGGATTTCACTCAGAACACTCCACATACCAATTGAAGTCAATTTCCCAAGGTATTTATGGCTGAGATAAAATTTCTACTCTCCACCAGTATTCACAAGACTTATTAGGGAATATTTTCCAAAAGAACCTGTGTTTCCAAATTTTCTCCTTATAACAAGAGGTTGAAAATTAGTAATTCTAGAATTTAACAGTGTGCTCCTCACCTTGATCTCACTCTCATGAGTGAGATCATACTTGACATGAGGTGAGAGGGAATAGTAAAACTGAAGACACCTGCCAAACATGCAATTCTGAGCCACAGGATTTGAAAATATCTTCTCAGATGGCAAAACCTAAAAACCAAGTTTGGGGCTACTGGGAATCAGGACTCAGTTGGAATATATTAGAAACCTAGCGTGTCACATGACATCAAAATGGCAATGACTCTGGAATACTAGTGATTCTACAGCTTAGAGAAGTGACCTAAGCAGAACATACACTTTGGGGGATGGGGGGTGAGATCAACAGTCAGTGCATGACTACAAACAGCTGAAGCCAAGCTGTGCTCTGGTATCTAACCTCAATACACAAGAGTCAGCAGATGAGGAGAAACCGTCACCAAAAATGAGAAGGAGAGCCCACCCAGGTGAGATATGTATAATAATTTATTATATATGTATAACGATTATATAGTGATTTAATATTACTGTAATAGTCAACCTCGTCCTGGCTCCACGTACTGCTTTGTATGAAACAGGCTACTGTATCTCCCTTTTTTCTTCAATTGGCTCTAAGCAATGTAAAGAAGGCTGGCTAAATACTGATGCGTAATCTTTAAGCAAAGCAACAGCCCTGTTTCTTTGCCTGTGTCTCCCTCTCAAGGTTGACCACAGGGGTCTGGCAGAGTAAATGTTCTTGGAATGTCAGTTGTGTTGGAGCCTCAAGATAAGAGCCCATGACTTCCCCGGGCAAAAAAGCTCTGCAAGACTTTGAAGAGCAAAGAAAAGAAACTAATTTAATTTTCATTTTAATTGTTTTTCAAGATTAATCTGGTACTGAGTAAAAGAAAGTACTCATTGAACACCCATTTATAAATTTACTTCCCATGAAATTGCATCTAATCAAAAATGCCAAGTAATTTATGCAGGTCATTTTACTTATCACTGCAGCAATTTCATAAGCGCTGTTAGTTTCAAGTGAGAAATGGAAACATCCAACTCACTCAAGATCCATTGGTTGCAGTCTAAGATTTTATTCCTGGCTCTGTGCTAAATTCTCATGTCACATAATCTAGTTCTTCTCACTGGGAGAAACCATGCTGGCCAGAAGATGCCACTGCTCAGCTACAGGATGGTTAGGTTTGTGGTTGAAAGGGAAAACGTCACCATGTGTGCTGGCATTAGCAGGCTCCAGTCTGCTCTGAAACAACTTCCAGGTGTTTGCGAGCACAGAAGCCTAGGGTGAGTCCAGGACCCTAGTGGCATCACCATGGCTAAATCCTATGCAGCCTTCCTCTCTGGCAGTGTGGAGAGTTCCCCTGAGTCCCAGGCCACAGGCCTTCCCCCTGTGACTGTCCATGCACAGCACCATGTGAATAAGCCACACGCAGAGATGTGGCGGGGATGTAGGTCTGTGGCAGAGCAGTTATGTAGCATGGGCAGGGACCTAGTACTGTAAAAGCAAGAAAGAGGCATATAAACTGTTTTTATACTGTTTATAAAATTACATTTTAAGATATCTGTGAACACAGATTTAACAGCTACTGTGAAGTGCCTGACGATACACCCCATTTTTTAAATTTTATTTATTTATTTATTTTGGTGCTGGGGATCTAACTCTAAAGCCTGGCAGGTGCTTTTCCCAATGACTAAATACTCGGCCCCTTTTTCTTCAAATTTCACACTAAGAAAGTCGTTAGTCACATTTGCACATTGAATCTTGACCTGTATGTTTGCAATTCATATGTTATGCTCTTCTTTTTTAAATTTTTTTGTACCAGGGATTAAACTCACAACCTTGTTCTTGCCAGGCAGGTGCTTAGGCCACTGAGCTAAATCCCTGGCATATTATGTTCTTCTTCTGATTGGTTTCCAAGAAGCTCAGAACTCCAATTTATACTGGTTTACAAATTTTCCATTTAAGTAACATTTACAAGGCAAAGTTTGCATGAAGTACAACCCACCTTTCTGGATGCCTGTTTCTGTATTATTTGACAAAGTCATAGCTATGTGTTCATAACCATATTGAACTTACAAGACAATGGCAGCACTTTGGAGAGTTCCCAGGGCCCCTATGTGTTCAACCTCCACTCATCCCCAACTCACCTGAATCACACTGCTGCCTGCTTCTTATGTAAATACTCTGCTGCTTCAGATGCCAACTATGTGTATTGCCTTCAGTATGGAACATCAGAAGATTCTGAGGCCTCACACCATTAGAGGCAAAGGTTAAAAATCTTGTTTCTTATTATGTCCAAGTGTATATGCTCAAATCCTATTTAATGTGACTATATAATGACAATTACTTAGTACATAGTTCTGATAGAGACTTAAAGTTTCTTCTGCCCAGACACTGAATTTGTTTGATTCGCATGAGATAAGGAGAAGGGAAAACTCAACTAAACACAGACTAATACTCCTAATGAGGAAGGCTCAGAGGAAGGCGTGACGTGGGAAGAAGTGTCAGAGAGATGAAATGGTGCTGGCTCTGAGTTTAGAGGAAAAGGGCTGCTGACCAAGGCATGCAGGAGACCTCAAGCTGCAAGAAAGGAGAGGGAGGGAGGGATTCCCTGCTGCAGGCTCCCAGTGCAAACACAGCCTGAGAGGCTTTGGATTTTACCAGTTGAGTCTGAACAGTAAAATGATGTAATTTATTTTTATTGTTTTTATCATTAATTTTCTCAGACATAAGGATCAAATTTATTGTAGGGAATTTGTCCCTGTATACAGTAATACAGGTGGCTGCGTGTTTCCCATTCCCTTCCTTTCAGTTCTTCTCCATTTACAGAGCTTTGTTTCTAATGTTTTGCTTCCATTCTTTTCATACTGTAATTCCTATTTCCTTCTTTCTCATTCCTTTGCTCCCTCCCTTCTTCACCTCCTCATTTGAACATTTTCTTCCTACTTCCTAACAGCTCTCCTCCACGTGGGTCCTCATTTAGACTCTGGGTTACTCACACCAGAGAAACAGTGCAAAGTTAAACCTCCACGTCCCCTTCATTTCATTTAAAATCATGTTCCCAAGATGCACCAATGTACTAAAAACGTCTCAAGTTTATTCTCTTTATGGCACAGTAGTACTCCACTTCTACAAAAACCACATTGTAACTATTTCCAGATCTGATAATCAGCATATGGCCTGTTTCTAAGATTTAACTATCACAAAATGCACCACTTACATAGGTGTGCGTGTATTGCTGTGACCCAATCTGAAAGTGAGCAACTGAAATAAATACGCTTCTTAGATGAAAACATACAAACAGCAAATTAATATATGAAAAAAATGTTTTATGTCACTTGTCATTCAAGAGATGCAAATTAAAATAACACTGAGATTTGATCTCACTCCAGAAAGAATGGCACTTCAAGAATCTTGAAGATCAAGATTGGAAGATCATGAAATCTAATTACAAATGTTGGTGACTGGTATGACCACAATGGACATCAGTATGTAGATTCCTCATAAAGTAGAAATAGACTTTCCATTTGACCCAAGTATTTCCTCTCTAAATAAATTGACAAAAGAGTTAAAATGGTGACTATCTTATATTAAAGTCATTGAGCTTGTACTAAATTAATACATAAGAAATACTCCACTAATGGAGAGGGCTTTATTCCCACATGGCCCTCCCATAACAAAATAATAGAGACACTAAGACCCCTTATTTTTAACTAACTTCTGCAAATAACTCCAGTTTTGACCAGGGCACAGTCTCTCAGGCTTGGGAAGAAGTATTGAAGTCCCGGGCCACATGGGGAGCAAACAGGGGAGACCCTGAATGGAAGTTTATGTTTGAGGTTTAATCACTGTGTGAGGGGTTCTATAACTCTGCTGAAATTAGTATTCAGCCACATCTTCAGGCTGCACCCTGCTGATGGACAAGGTGAAGTCCATGCCAGTTCCACTACCTCAAAATTGGTCTGGGACCTCAGATTCCCTGATCAATGCCAGGTAGAAGAGCAGTTTGGGAGATGGCACTAGTTTCTGCTGGTAACAGGATAAGCCATTCTTCTTGGTAAAATAGTTTTGAAGACTCTTCTGGATTTTCAGGAGATTGTGGCACTCTCTCCAACAGACACTGCGACAGAACCTGGAGACTGGGTCATCACAATGTCACTGCAGACACATGAAAACAGAAATGAAAAATGATTGTATGTACATGTATACATGAGATTTTTCTCATATAAATGTTGCAATTAAACAATTAAAACATTCTATGTATTGCTATTCTGATTTAGCACATATTTGTTTTCTTATTGGAAACAGTCATTCTTTTCTACTTCTTAAAGCAATTTTTCAACTCTACAAAGATGTCACTCTGAAGAGATGGTGGAACTTTGCAGTTTCTCACCAGAGACCCAGAGCAACAGGGGCAAGAAGACTGTGGTCTGGAGCACCATCTTGCTGTCCTCTCTGGTGCGATGCAGGTCAGATCTCATTGCAAAGACTTCTTTTATAGAATCTGTGCAGCTGGATGGTGTTGGGAGTGACCTATGAAAAGGAACCAGCAAGTAAGGAATCAAACTTAGGGGGCACTAGGCTGAGAAAATAACTGATTAAAGCAAAGACTAAAATACCATCTCAGAACATGTGTTTGGGAGACCAGAGGCTTTCAGGGGCAAAAGCCAAAAATACTAGTAGTTTTACATTATCTGAGCAATTTAGAAAACATAATATTGACCTCTGATTTCTTTTACTACTAGGAATTCCTAGCAGGATTTCTTTCTAGCCTAACTAATCTACAAAACTCAACAAAAAGACAGACGAATAACACAGTTGGAATATATTAGAAATCTTGCATGTCCCCAGACATCTACATGGTAAAGACTCTGGAACACATGGGATTGTACAGCTTAGGAAGATGGCCTAAGCAGAAGACACACTTTGGTGGATACAGGGTGAGATCAACACTCAGTGAGTACAAACAGCTGATGACAAGCTGTGCTCTGGCATCTAACTCAATACACAAGGGTCAGAAGATGGTGAGAAATAATCACCAAAAATGAGAAAGAGAACCGACCAAGGTGAGAAATGTATAATAATTTATTATATATGCATGATAATTATATAGAAATTTAATATTACTATAATAGTAAATCTAGTCCTGTCTCCATTTCATGCTTTGTACTGAACTGGCAAAGATATTTCCTTTTGCCTTCAATTGGCTCTAAGCAATGTAAATAGGGCTGGCTGAAGTACTGATGTGTAATCTTTGAAGGAAAGTGAAAGCTCTATTTCTCCCCCTGTGTGTCTTTCCCAATGATTGACAACAGAAGAATCGCAGAGCAAATGCTACGAAAATGTTGATTGTCTTTGAGCCTCAAGATAAGAGGCTATGACTTCCTAAGGCAAAAAAAAAAAAAAACCAGTTTGAACAACAGAACTAAAGCACCTGACTCCCAAATGGTAAATTCTACCTCATTTAGGTTATGCAGATTGGCGTTTCTGCACAACGTTCTCTTCATATATTGCAGTGGCGATTTCTGGCTACCTAGCTAGCTCAGCTCATGTTACTCACACAAGTCCCTCGATTGTCTCCATCACTCATCCTCGAGCCAGTCCCTTCTTCTCCAGTTAATTAATACTCGATTACTGCTGGTGGAAGTCTTGTTTCCTGAGCACTCATCTGGATTGGCTTCAAGACCCCTTGGCTTCCCGAAGTTGTAAATGTGTCTTAGTGTCTTTATTCTGGTTGTGAGTTACACCAGAGATGGTAGCTTGGAATTCACTCATTGGGGTTCCAATACCATTTCCATGGGATTACAAGGGAAACTTTCCCAGGCCACAAGGAGGATGGAAAAAGGGCCCCCATGGAAAAGGCATCTCAGGCTTTGGCTGCTGCTAGAGTCATCATGAGGATTTAATCTGAGCTTGATGTTCAAGAGTCATGGCACCTCTTTGGTTGGGTATCCAGGAAGCAAAAGAGCTTAAGAATGGAAAGAATTTAACACCTTCAGAGATCAGTAAACAGGCCTAGGAAGGAGGAGGACCAGAGAAGAGGAAACATGGTAAGAAACACTGTTAGCCTGGCAAGGGGAGGACAGATGCCCTATCACTACCTGGGAACTCCTGAATATCCCAATTCTGACTAAGTGTGCAACTCAGTAACAGAGTGCATGCATAGGGCGTGAAATTCCTGTCCACAATGGTTTCATCCCACAAAAAAAGAAGAAACCCATTCTATTTCCAACCAGCCCTGTTGCTGCTATGTTCCTGGCCATTTATCCAGTACTTGATAATTCTCACACTTATCCACAGATTCCAAAAATGGCAGTCAAGGACGAAAGTCATAGACAGAGCCCTAGAATCATGATTGAGTTCCCTGTTGTGATAGAAACATTTGAGGTGTTAAGGAAAGAACTTAATTTCATCTTTATTTTGATTTTTAAAAAAGAATATTCTGGTGTGGTGCACAAAAAAGTGCTCATTAAATACCTATTTATAAATTTGCTTTCCTTGTGACTGGATCTAATTAAACAATGCTAAACAACTCACATATGCTATTCTATTTATCCATCAAGGCAATTTCAGTATTCCCACATGTTAAGTGAGAAATGAGAACCATAAACTCACATGAAATCACTGGATGAAGTTTAAGCTTTTAATCCTGTCTTTGATCTAAACTATCATCCCAGGTAGTATGGCTCTTCCTGCTGGGAGAAAACATTCTGACCAGAAGATGCCACTGCTCAGCTACCAGATGGCTGCAAGTGAAAAGGTCAGCATTTGGGCAGCATTAACAGGACTCCACTCAGCAAAGAAATAGCAGCCAGAAGTTTGTGAACACACAAGCCTAAGGTGAGTCCAGAATCCTGATGGTGTCACCAGGGGTAACTCCTAGGCAGCCTCCCTCTGTGGACAGTGTGGAGTGTTCACCTGAGCCCCAGGCCACACACCAGCCTCCCCCAAGACCTTCCACACACAGTCACCATTTGGATAAGAAATAGACAGATGGGTGACAGGGATGTAGTGCTGTGTTAGAGCACTTACCTAGCATGGGCACGAAGCTAGTACTGTAAAAAAAGAAAGACACATATGAATTGCCTGTTTTTATTTAGTGCAAAATATCTTTTTGATACCACCCAACCTAGAATTTGACAGTTCTAGGCAGTGCCCCAAGACAGAAATTATCTTCAATTTTTGCACTAAGAAAATCTTTATTCACACTTAAGTCCTGAATCTTTTCCTGTGTATTTGTAATTCACATATTATGTTCATTGGATTAACTTCCTAGAAGCTCAGAGCTAGATTTTATGTTCAGTTATAAATTTCTTTTCTGTTTAAGTAATGATTACAAGCCATAATTTGAATGCAATACAAACCACATTTCTGTACATCTGTTTCTATAACATTTGGCAAATACATAGCTCTGTGTTCACAACCTTTTCAAGTTGTAAGACAAAGGCAGCACCATGGAGAGCTCCAAGTGTCCCTGTGTGATCAAACTCTATTCATCCCAAACTCACCTGAATCTCAATAATGCCTGCTCCTCATGTAAATGCTCTGCTGCTCCAGATGCCCAGTTTGCATATTTCCTGCAGTATGGAACAGCAGAAGCTTCTGAGGTCACAAACCACTATTTGAAAACTATGAGAATCTTGTTTCTTATTGTGCCCCAATGTAGGTGTTCAATTCAACATCAAAGTGACAGTACAATTGCAATTATTTTGTGCATTGTTCTCATAGAGACTCCAAACGTCCCCGGCCCGGACACTGGATTTTTCTGATTCCAGTGAGGTGAGGAGAACAGAGGGCAGGTAAACTAAGCACACAACTATCCTCATCATTAGTGAGGTCAGATGAGGAAACTTCATAGGGAGATGTGGTGCTAGAGGAAGGATCAGAGACGTGAAATGGTGCTGGCTCTGACTTTAGAGGAAAAGGGCTACTGGCCAAGGCATGCAGGAGCCTCAAGCAGCAAGAAAGGCAAGGGGAAGACTCACTCCTGGAGGCATGAGAGCGTCTGGATGTTACCCCACTGCATCTGAACTTCTTATTTTAATGAATTTGATCAGTAAGCCATGGATAACCATCACATTCATCACAGGGAATTTGAACCTGTATGTACAGAATCATAATTCTGCTTTTTTGCCCACTACCTTCCCCTCAATTCTTCTTCCCCTCTCCATTTACAGAACTTTGTTTCTGTTGCTTTCCTTCCATTCTTATCACGTTTTTAATCCCTGGTTCCCACTTTCCCATCTCCATGCCTCGTCCCTTTTTCACCTTCCCTTTGGAACATTTTCTTCCTGCTTCCCAACATCTATCCTGCATCTTAATCTTATTTTGAATTTGGGCTTCTCACCTAAGAAAAACAATGCAATATTGAAACATATGTGACCGACTTGTTCCACTTAAAACTATTTTCTCATTTACCTAAAATTCTCTCAGCTTTATCCTTTTTATGGCAGAGGAGAACTTCATTGAGTATAAAAACCACTTTTTCTTTATCTATTAATGTACTAAACAGCACATGGGCTGCTTCCAAGACTCAGCTCTCACAAAGTGCACCACATACATGAGTGTGCGTATATTGCTGTGACTGAACCCAGACATGAGCATTTGAAATACAAACAGCAAATAAATGCATGAAATAATGTCCAACATCACTGGCCATTCAAGAAATGCAAATTCAAGCAACACTGAGATTTCCTCTCAATCCTGAAGGAAGTGATTGTTATCAAGAAATCAAGCAATAATAACCACTGGTGAGGCTGCAGGGAACAAGACCCCTTCTCCGCTATTGACAGGGTTTGCATTCTATGACCACACTGGAAATCAGTATGGAGATTCTTCGAAAAATTAGAACTACATGATCCGTTAGACCTAATTCTTTCCCTTCTAGATATCTCCTCAAAAGAGTTAAACTGTTGCATTTCTTGTGTTAAAGCAATTGAGCTTGTAATAAACGAATACATAAACAATAAAAAACTAAATCAGAGTTCTTATTACATGTAACATATAGATTTCCCATAATAAAAGAATAAAGAAACACTGAGAGGCTTTCATTTGCACTTATCTCTGCAAAATATCTCATGCATACTGCAGAGCACAGTCTCTCAGGCAGCGGGAGGAAGTGTTCAAGACCTGGGCTTGAGGACTAGCAGCTGGGGAGACCTGAGAGGAAGTTTATGTTCGAGTCTGAATCACTGTGGGAGTATGACTGGAATAATGGTGACAGTAATAAGTTGCAACATCTTCAGCCTGCACCCTACTGACGGCGAGAGTGAAATCCTTGCCAGACCCACTGCCACTGAACCAGTCTGGAACTCCAGTATCCCGGGTGGATGCCCGGTAGATGAGCAGTTTGGGGGATTGTCCTGGTTTCTGCTGGTACCAGCTTATAAGATCCCTGTTAACACCACTGTGTAGAAAACTGTGGCTGAACCTGCAGTTGATGATGGCGCTCTCTCCAGGAGACACCGCTAGGGAAGCTGGAGACTGGGTCACCACAATGTCACTGCAGACACCTGAAATCAGGAATAAATGGTGATCATATAGGCATAAATATAAAAGACTTTTCTCACATAGATATTGCAATTAAACATTTAATATATTCAAAAATATTCTGGGTTAACACATATATGTGTTTTGATTACAAATAATCATTGTTTTGAATTTCTTCTTAAAGGTATTTTTGAACTCCACAAAGATATCATTCTGAAGAGATATTTGAACTTTGGAATTTCTCACCAGAGACCCAGAGCGACAGAGCCAGGAGGATTGGGGTCTGGGACACCATCTTGCTGTCCTGTCTGGTGCGATGTAGTTCAGATCTCATCACGAAGGCTTCTTTTATAGAATCTGTGCCTCTGGACAGTGCTGAGAGAGATGTATGCAAAGGAGCCAGCAAATAAGGAAGCAAATTGCAGGGGTACTGGGCTGTGAAACCAACTGATTAAATCAAAAGCCAAAAATAGCAAAGTAGAACATGTGCTAGTGTGACCAGGAAAAACACAGAAGTCAATTTAGAAGCTCTAGTAATGCAAAACCACTAGATGGCATCACTAAAGGCTTTAGTTTCAAGCCAAAAAAATGTATTTAGATGGATTTAGTTTTGCACAAAACACAAGCTAGCTGCATTATATTTACAATTCTTATGAAGTAGTATAGCACACTACAAAAACACGGACCAAAAACACAGCAGGGAGAGAGAGGAACAAGTGGAGAATGAGTTAAGAGAGAAAAGGGATGAAGAAAAGAAAGGGAAACACAAGAAGATGCCATTTTCTAGAGCAAATATTTTACTCACTTTGAAAAAAATATTTCTGAAATCTAAAGGCACCTTTAACCTGAAGCTACTGAAGAACACAGGGAACACTTGAGACTCAGTTTTCCTCTCATGCGTAGGTGGACAGCGAAATGACAGGCTGAGGGTCCATTCTGTGGATCCTGTGTGACCCAGATTGAGCCTGAGAATCTGAATTGTGAGCCAAAGGGAAACTGCATTGTGTCCTTCCCACAACTAGGGACTAAAATCAAGTAAGCTGACAAACGGAGACAGAACAATGTCTCTCAGGAAGTGCATGACTGCAGACCAACAACACCAAGATTATTTCTCAAAAAAAAAAAATTCCTGGTTCAGGATTATCTACTTTAAAGTCAGTGTAAGACAGCCTTACAGATGAGGTGCCAGAGGGAGAATCTCTCTCCTAGAGGGCAAGACCACCCTAAATCCTAAAGAAACCGTACTGTTTATTTTTCAAGGGCCAGTAGATCAATAAGTAAGAGATTTCTGATATTCAAAAGGAAAAGTGTAATGTAAGTATGAATGCAAAATAATAGAAATTACGGAGAGCAAAGGTTCTACCCAAATATTAGATACAAGAGTTCTGAAAACAAAGTTCACAAACAATTAATAAAATAGATATAGCATGAAAAATGCAGGAAAATAACAATATTTCTAAAAGATTGGGGAAGTGTTTATAATTGACATCTCAGGGAATATTGTCAAATGCAAATTTTTAAACTAATCTCAAAACTTTACATTCAGCCAGACCTGTTATTGACAACAAAAATCTATGGTAATTTTTTCATTTAATCATTTTGAACTGACCATTTATTTTGCTTTGAATAGATACTTTTCTGCAATGTTTTTGGATATAAAAACATTAAATCCATAATCCATTCAAGTTTCACTTAGGAACCACTAAGATACTCTAATATGAAAGAGAAAAATAGCACATGGTGTAAGGAAGGTCCTCAGATCCAGCGACAAGAATGTGAAAGATAAGTAAATGTGCACTGATCCAGTCTTAACAGTTATTGTTTTATCTACATTTTTGCTTAAATTTATAATTTCACTTTGTTACAGCTTTAATGAGCATAATTTGTCTTCATTATATTTACTATTCATTATTGAATTCTAGCAGATAGAAAGACCAAACCCCCCCAAAAAATCAAGTAAACATGACTGCTTCTCACATGCAGACTGAGAAAACTAGAAATCCTCATTTATTTTGTTTTTCTTTTTAATTAAGGGAAACATGAAAATACTTTTTACGTATTCTAGCACAAACTGAATTTCCACAATACCTATTGGGTGTGCTGCTTACTTGAGCTGTCATAGGAAACGTCAATACAATTTTGAACTGAAAGCAGCACAGGTTGATCTTCTCCCAGCACTGGGGACGGAAGCCCTAATGAAAGTCCCTCAGCAGCTCTGACCCAGCATCTTTTGCATCATGAACACCTTGAATGGGCGCATGATGTGCTAATCTATGAAACACTGGACTCATTCTGGCTCTGGTATTGTATGAAATCTCCGTTAGCTCTATGGACTCATGACTACGGTTATCCAGCATCTATGAAAAGAATGAGATAGTAGAGAAAGTGTTTTTTGGGTTTTATAGAAAAACAAGGGAAACAAAATTATTTGTGGTTCATTTGTGCAATGATCTCCAGGCAATTATTACCTTCAAAATCTTTTGATGAATCTGATACAGAGAGAAAGGGAAGAACATGACAATACTCACAGCTGTAAAAACTAACTGTTAGAGATTTCATGTTCTCTTACCTAGGAAATAATTCTCTCTGGATGGAAAAG
The DNA here is from genome assembly GCA_004027455.1 of Hydrochoerus hydrochaeris. Taxonomy (NCBI): domain Eukaryota; kingdom Metazoa; phylum Chordata; class Mammalia; order Rodentia; family Hydrochaeridae; genus Hydrochoerus; species Hydrochoerus hydrochaeris. The sequence goes on from PVLA01015425.1 coordinate 20,010, forward strand.
ATAGAACTTTTGCCCCCGTCAAGCTCTTTTCACTTGAGATCCTTTTGGCATTAACCACAAGGTCTAGGAAAAGATTACACCAATCGTGTTTGTAACATTCTCTACTGTGCTTGGAAACAGCAGATACCAGAAGCATTTTGCTAGCTCCACACTGTGATATTAATGGTCCAAGATTCAGTAAATCAATCCAGGTGAGGCAGGAGCTCTTTCGTTCCCTCCCTAGGCAGGGAAGAGACCAAAACGAGTGGGCTTCCCACTCCCACAGACTGACCCCATACATACCACATGGTCTGGACTCTGGAATTGCCTTCAGGGGCAGGGCAGGGTGCACTGCATTTCCCCGACAGATCCCAATTTCACAGTGTGGGTCTTCCACTGCTGTGGAATATGTGGGCTTCCTTCCTATTGGTCTTCCTCCAAACATGGAAAGTGTTGTACCTCAGTTGGTTCATATAAGAGGCCTCCCACTCTACTTTTTCTCTTTCCACATTTAGGCTTACATTGCAGGTTGGAGTTCTGATGGCATCTCAGCACTGTGACATGTTGCACCCATCGGGGGATTTACCTAGGGTCAACCAAGGAAAGTTTCCCCCTTGTAAGGTTGAGATAAAGGTGAGCACTAACTATGCTTGACTGATCAGATTCTTCAGTTTAACTTCTCCAAATCAGGCTTTCTGCTCAGCTCCTGGGCTGCTAACACTTTGGCACACTGGAAAGCACAGAGAGAAATGAAGAAGGAGAATGGGGTGAGAGGGTGACTTCCGGGAATCCACCATGGCTCATATCTGACCGGTCCATGTGTGAGGGGTTCAGGTCATGTCCCCAAAGATGAGTGTGTGAGGTTTAGATCTGGGAGACTGAGGGAGCTGCAGAAAGAGCAAGAACCTGAAATCTGGGGAAGACTGTGACATTGAAACTGGGGGCTGATATTTGCAAATAACTCTAGGGGGCACTTTGTGATATTAAAGCTGGCTCCATTTCAACACTGAATATTTTTCTGTTACACATGAAAGTCAAAATAACAAATTAGTTTGCAATATATAATAAACGAGAAAATTATGAAAATGTACTCATGGTTCTCCTTCAGTTTTAGGGGTGCAAACTGGAAATAATGCAGTGACCCAGAATCCCAGACAAATACTGTCCCCCAAAGTAAAATGTAGGACAAGAGAAAATGAGAAGTTTGATAAAGGAACAGTTTTTGTCTGATATAGTGTGCTTGGAATTTGGGCCTCGCTTACAAAGTATATTATAAAAAAATCCCATGAGCCTCCTCCACTACTTCTATCAAGTCTGTATGTGCTCACCTTTCAGAGCTATTGTCATCTCAGTAGATGTGAGGAAAGGTGGGCAGGTTCTGGTCATAGAATATGACAGAAATCAGGACATATAAGCTTTACTGCAATATGGAATGTGAGATGTGAGAGAAAAGTAAAATCAAGGATGAGAGTTTTAAATTTGAACCTGAAACCCAGGTAGTTTGCACTGATGTCTTTTAGATGAGAAAAGAAACAAAAGCAACCCTGAGAGGCAGATGGGCATGAGGAGTGGGACATGTCACAATGCTGAGATGCCATCAGAACTCCAACCTGCAATGTAAGCCTAAACCTAAATCTAACCCCAACTGCAGAGGAAAAACCTAACCCCAACCACAGACCAGAAATTTTATGAACACTTCTTCAGTTTTCAAGTAAATACTTAAATGATCTTGAATTAAACAGAAGTTTTCCATTGGAGATGATTGCTATAAAATGGTCCAAACACAGTTTCACTTGTGGGATCCATGCCCCCTGAGCAGGGGGAACGTTAGAAAGCTGCTTTCAAAGAAGCGGCATTACCTTGCTTCCTTTGATCAGCTCTATGCACTGCAAGTTCCCAGTGAGATGGCTTAATGTCTTTAAAAATACATATTTGCTGTGATATTTTGCTTAACACAGTACATTCTAGCTCAACAACTTCAGAAGTGCCAAGATATCTCAGGGATCTCTAGACGTTTAATCTGCCCCTTATTTTCATTCTGCATATTGAAAAAAGGCTCATACAGAACATTTTTGTGCAACATAAGTTCCATTGTCCACCTAGCATGGTCCGGTGCTCTTTTAGTTATTTGAATCCCAACTCACACCCACCCCTTTCTCCAGCTAGGTACAGCGCCCAAGCTGTTCTCCATGATAGAGAAACTCTAGTGTCTCGTGCTCTCATGATCTTGCAATGCCTGCTTATAATCCTGCTCTCAACCCAGCTACTGATTGCATTGCACGTGATTAACATCCTCCCCTTCCAGGAACCACTGAAAAAGCCACCAGGCTCTCTCTCATCAGGGCCAGAGTCATGATGGGAAATGAACTCAAGCCTGATTAGCAGGGGTGAAGGTGTCTGTCAGGGAACTGAGGTGTGATGAGGCCATGAAGAGCAGCAGAATTCAGCAATTCCTGGGGTCCAAAAGCAGGCCCAGGAACAGACTCCGGGGAGAAAAAGAGGTCTGGTAAGATACATGGTTAGACAGCAGAGAGCAGGCAGAGCAGGTCACACTGGATCTCCTGGCACAGATCAGGAAAATCCCAGTTTCAGGGCTGCAGGTATAGTTGAGTGACAGACAGCTTCACTAGGATGCAGACGTCCTTGGGTCAGTCTTAAACATGCACAATCAAAGCAGAAAAAAGAGAACTCCCATCTTCATCAATAACCAGAATCTGTGGAGACAGAGCTGAACATGAGGAGTGTTCAGAGTTCCTCACCAGACTCCTGAAACAGCAGCCAAGGACAGCACCCAACCATGGGCCCTACGGACCATGACAGCAATGCAGAGCAAAGAGAAATAACTCAATATTTTAAGCGGAGATTGCTTTGATGTGTTTCCTCTTTGTTTTGGGTTGGAAAGGTTTTTCTTATCATTACTTTGTATTTCACATGAGAGATCCCGACTTACACGGGATGGCTAAAATGAAGAGCTGAGGGTCTCAGCCTGGATCTGAAGTCAACTCCACGCCTCCTCACAGGGAAGAAGACCTCTGGCAAGAGATTGATACCATCTACACTTAACAAGAGAGTAAGTTTTCAGGTTGCAAATGACAATCTCAGCCCTCACAAGACTCTGCTCAGCTCTCAGATAGCACCAGGACATTCACAGAAGGCTAAAGTGAGTCAGCAACACTAGGGACATGGCCAAGGTGAACTTCCACAAGACCACACTCTGTGTCCAAAGGATGGAATAAACATCTGGGCCTCAGCCAAACTCCACTGTCTCCACTTAATATGCTCAAAAAGTGTTGCCATTTGTTCAAGAAACAATCATACAAATCCCTTTTGAGAATTTTCTGTAAAGTGATCATTGACAGAATTGCTCAACTCAGTAATGACCAGCTCTCATGTAATCCCACAAGACAGATATGATCCTCAGCATTTGTACTACAAAAACCATTATCCAGACATAAGAACAGGAATTTTTCCCCAGTTAAGAAGAGTGTGATTTAATACATTACTTTCTTTTCATTGGCTTCTGAGAAGCTTGGGACTAGTGCATATCACAGAAACTTTTTATCCTTTTTAGGATAGACTGACAGGGATATCACTGCCCTTGTGAACAAGACATTCTCACTGTGTTTCTACAGTTTTTGACACATGCATAACTATGTGTTCACAATCACTTTTAAGTTATAAAGCAGATGTGACACCCGCCGATATTCCCGGGTGCTCTCTGCAGTCTGCATTCACTCACCACAGACACACCTGAGCCACTCTGCTCCTGCGGTGTGTGTAAAAGCTCCAGATGTTTCAGATGCTTCTTTAATTTGCACAGCACAAATTATTTAAATTGCAGTATTGTTTATTTTTTAAATGTATCTGGTTGTATTTTGCTTTGTTTTGTTTTTGTCCTTTTGACAGAGGGTCTCACTATGTAGTCCAGGCTGCCCTTGAACTCACTTTGGAGACCAGCCTGGTCTCACATGTGCAGCAATCCTCTTGTCACTGCCTCCTTAGTGCTGGGATTACAGGTGCTACCAGGCATGGCTTGCATCAGTTATTCCTGTTGGTCTAATTCTGTAGCCACCTCCATTACAGTTTAAGTACTCATCCTGATGTGTCCCTTTGTATCTTTACATGGCACCATGCACAGCACATGTTCTTACCTGGTACCACCCAAAAGTTCTTTTCTTCAGGTAGATGCCAATACACCAAGAAATAAAAGAAAAAGGCAATTTCACAGGAAGACAATGTAAGATCCTTCCGAGTACTTAACTATAAGTTTTCCATGAGGCTTGTCTTCTTTGCTGTGTCTCTATGCTTCAGAGTACAGAGGATGCCTATACTGATTTAAAATCAATGCCTGAATGGAATAAGTTGCCACATTGTTTGCACAGGGGCAGTTTCTCATCCTCCAAGACAGAATTCTGCTAAGTAATTGAGCACGGAAGACTGAAAGGTAGAATCTGTGGAACACAAAAATTGATCCTTTATCAAGGTTGGCATCTAGGAAAGACAGAGGGGCTGAACAGATTCTGGCAGAGACGCCAAGTGATGAAATGTTACTAGATAGGAAGATGAAGGACAAAGCTCTGGGACACCTCTAATACCTGAAAAGAGCCAGATTCCCTCCTGGATCCTCTAAAGTGAATGCAGAGCACGTATCTCACATGAGCAAGGACCTAGTGCAGTAAAAGCAAGAAAGAGGAGGATAAATTGTTTTTATATTTTCTATAAAATTATACTTTAAGATATCAGCTAACACAGAACTTAACAGCTTCGTAGCTGTGCCTCAAATTATTATTACTATTTTATTATTATTATTTTGTTACTGGAGGTTGAACTCATGACCTTGCGCATGCTAGGCAGGCGCTTTTACAGCTGAGCTAAATCCCTGCAAATTATCTTCAATTTTTACACTCAGAAAATCTTTAGTCAGAGTCACAAATTGAAGCTTCCACTGTATGTTTCAACTCATATTCTATGCTCTTTTGACTGGCTTCTGAGAACCTCAGAATTGCATTTTATACTGTTTTAAAATTTTTTCCATTGAAGTAAGGTTTACAAGATAAAATTTGCATGGGGTACAAGCCATCTTTCTGGATGCCTGTTTCTCTATTATTTTGTAAATGCAGAGCTCTGTGTGCACAGCCACATTCCAGTTACAAGATAAAGCCAGCACCAGGGTGTGTTCCCAGGGTCCCTATGTGTTCAACCTCTACTCATCCCAAACTGACCTGAATCACACTGCTGCCTGCTCCTTATGAAAATGCTCTGCTGCTTCAGATGCCCAGTTTGCATAGTTCCTTCAGTGCGGAGTATCAGAAGCTTCCATTAAACGCAAAGTATGAGAATCTTGTTTCCTTCTATGCCCCAATGTAGATACTCAGTTCCTGTTTAACGTGACTGTGTAATGGCACT